>ML788302.1:491202-518741 GCA_009831015.1 Picea engelmannii
CTTGACGATCCATCGAATCGAAAACAAATCCAACTGAATCTTAAACCATAACAAAATTATGTACAGCGGAGCATGCCTATGTAACAGAGCAAGTGAAATATGTACACAGAGTATAATATAAATGAGTGGAGATTATACCATCATAGTTGCTGAAACTATGTCAATTTTGAATTGACAATAGCGGTAGCAGATTCGACATTCTTGAATAGGATTGACCCAGCAGTTCGTTGCTTCTTATCGTTGGGTTGGACCTTTGCCTTATGGCCAGTGAGCGTTGCCACTTGGCTTTCCAAATCGTGGATTCTGGACTGTAACGTAGGTACATCCAAGTAATATCTCTCTAACCACAGTCCACACTGATCACAAGGTGCAACAACATTTTGAACAGAAGGGGGTTTTGATGATTCCCCGAGGGTTTCATGGGATGGTTTAATACCAGGAAAATCAGGGTTATCCCGCAGACAGGGAGGTAAGTTTTTAACGAAATCGTAAGGAGGTTTGTTACACAAGCCCTCGGAGTAAGGATACTCCTCGGCGAGAAATCGTTCCACTTCGGAATCCGAGTCTTCGCTGACCGCGATAGGCTCTAATTTAATAGGGGGCTTGGGTTTATTCCTTGCCATGTGCAAAATCAGTCTTGCATTTTTATTTCCTCTAGCATTAGTACCAGTCTTAGGTTTTGGCTTTCTGGTCGTGGTTTTATCCGCTTCAGCTCGCTTAGTCACGGCCATAGGTAAACTTGTAGGTGGATCGGGTTCAGGTTTAGGTAGTAAAATATTATAAGGCACAGGGGTAGGCTTGGTCTCGGTTACAACGGGCTTGTCAACCTTTGGAGGTTCCAACTCTTCGAAATGATTACGGCTGAGGAAATCAGCCCAACAATCACCGTGCAACCTTAACTCATAAACCACTATCAACTTAATCAAACCTAAATGAAAGAGGCTGGTGTCAGCTTGGCTGCGCTTGTATCTTTTAGCCATTTTGAATACGCTTCGATGCAAATAATGGGGCATACTGAGCTCAAAACCCATAAACACCATTGATAAACGCAGGTGAAACAGGAAGACGAAACCATACCTACCTTCACACTTAACGAATTTCTTGATAATCATCAAGAGATCATACCAGTGGGGTTTCAACATCTTCGCAGGCAAACCTCTATCACATGAGCCCACTGTTCGAGACTGGAATAATAATGTCCATGGGACATCGTCAACATTGCATTTTTTAGACCATTTTTGTCCCGTAACAGGCAAGCTAGTTGTCGAGCTGAGAAATTGTTCAGTGATTTCAAGCTGGACATCTCCAACTTTGGCTCGGCAGCCATCAAACGACAATGAAAATTGTCGAGCCACAGTGATGTTGTAACCATCAAATTTCCTTATAAAAGCAAGCCACCCGAACTCTTTCAAGTCGTTAAATGCACCATCAAACATCAGCAGGGCCTAGCACCCGTTGGGCTCTGCCCTTATGACAGGATCCATGGCATCGGTACATGGTAGGGTTTGAGCTAAACAAACAAAACACAGGGTCAAAAATGATAGGGTTTAACCAATTCAGCGCTCAAAGATGCATGAATTAACTACATGCGTGCGAGGTGGTGGGGTTACCACCGCCATGCATTGTATTAATGACCACGTATAGTACTGTTACAATCTCAATTACTTAAACCATTCGTATCGGCCAACAAATAACCGAATCATTATATCAACGTGCCATTCATCCACATCAGAACCACCACCATAAGTGATAATCATGCGCCAAGTGTTAAATCCAAATCAACACTAAGTTTAGCATTTAACCACGATCTATCATGTCATTCAAACGTACCAAACCAATGTTAATTAAATCAAATCAATACACAGTTCGTTTCATGTGGTATCAAACTCAAAAAACAATGTATCGAGCAAGGGTTCAAATCATAAAATTGAAAATCCCAAAGGTTGATCAATGCGCCTTGCAAAACTCAAACTATTTCAAACTTATGATATCAAACTTATAGCATTGCCAATGTGTTTTTAGCATAATCAGAGTGTAAAACATTGCAACTAATGGCCATATGAAAATGATAGGTCAAGAATCATGTCAAAACCAAAAGGAATTATGACTTTTATGTCGTCAAACATAACCCATAATTTAATATTTTCTACTTTATCAAAAACCAAGTTGCGCAATTAAAGTGCATGGATATAGTTTGAAGAAAATTTTGCAACGATGTGATAAACCAATGGTCAAGTGTTTTTCAGTAAATCGATAAAAATGACGACATTCATAGCAACGAAAGAGGTGTTTTCACACTTTCAGTTGTGAAAACTGTAATGAAACCAAATGCAATCGTCGCGAAAATGAAACAAATGTCTAGAAGCACAATGCGACGATGACTTGTCATTTAGAAGACAAGGGGTGTAGGCAGCTTTTTAGGGCAAAATAAAAAAATGTAATTGGCTGCCAACACAACCCTGGTTCAAAAATTGTAAGGTCAAGGAAGTGCCATGGACACTGTTGCTTCTCTCGCGCAATTCACCTCGTGTGACAGAGGTATGTCCATCTCTGCACTTAAACCATGATGGCACGATACTTTCATGGTGATCAAACAATTCGTGACCTATGAAGGTCGATACGGACTTGTGTTTCTCTACCACCTGCGTTTTCTTATGAATTTTATGGGATATTCGTTGAATATGCCCTTTTACTTTCATCGTAGCCTATATAAAATGGCAAAAAGGTTCAAAAGGCAGCAGGCTGACAGTAGCCTGTTCCACCATGGGCTTATTAAGATTATCATTGTTTATCATTTGAGTTTCCATGGTGATAGCTGGAGAGCTTTCCTCGCTCGTAATGGTTTTGAGGATTTAGACCCTGTCCCGGTTGACAAGCCTGTGGTAGTTGAAACCAAGGCCAAGCTGCCTGTACCCTTACATGTCCTACTACCTAAACCCTCGGTCGACCCTAAGGTTGACTTACCAGACATTGGAACTGACAAATCCGAACCTACAGAGAAACCTATGAGAAAAAATCCCAAGGAAAAACCTACTGCTAATTCTAGGGATAAAAAGAATGCTCGTTTGATTTCTCGGATAGCCAGGAACAAGCCTAAACCCTCTGCTGCGTCAAAACCTATAGTTCTGAGTGAGGATTCAGATTCCGATGTGGAACATTTTTTAGCTAGAGAGTAACCTTACTTGTAGGGTTTCTACCCCAAACCACCTTACGATTTTGTAACAAACCTTCCCCCTTACCTAAGAAACGATCCTAGCTACCCTGGTATTAAGTTGCCTAATGAAACCCTTAGCTGCATGTCCAAACCCTTGCCTGCTCTTTCAAATCCTACACAGTCTTCCCGCGACCAATGCGATTTATGGTTGGAACGTTATTACATTGATGTTCCCATACTCCAATCAAAAATCCAATCACTGGAAATTCGAATTGAGGTATTGACCAGCCAACGAGGGCCAACTCCAAGCAACAGATAAGAAACATAAGACAACAGGCTCGATCCTTTTCAAAAACGTTGAATCAGCTACGACAGTTATCAACTCCAAATTGGCATGATCAAGTCGTCTCATCGTTGTATAGGTGAATTTGAATTGCATGGGATTTGATGGACAACTTAGAGGATATTTGTGTTTCTAGTTTTATTGAAGTTTCCTAGTTTAGTTGAACTTGGGAAATCTTCCCAGATTTTATGTAAACCATTTTGTAACTACCACAGGGAGGTTTTACCCTGTGGAAAAACTTATAAATACTTATTATTTTTGTAATAAAGATCATCCTTGCTTGTGGAAGAACCAAGATTATGGATATCTAATACAAACTGAGACAAAAGTTGATGTTCTGCTACAGCTTTCGCTTTCAGAATATCAATCTTTTGTTTCATGTTTACGTTTATCAATTTGCATTAGATTATTGACTACTTTAGCTATCATATTCCTTTGCAAGAATGATATGAATTAATTAATGTTACATCCATATCTGATTTCTTCTAGTACTTAAAAACACAGTAATTACTTGATTCAGTTTATGAATGACAGATTTCTCTTCTTCATTGATTGAATTATTTTGCATAAGTCTTTGCATATGGATTTATCTAATTGTAGATATTTATAAATCATATGATTGTTGTGATTTTTATGTCTTGTTTGTCCTGTAAACAAACTCGAAGACCACTACAGCCTATCGTTTATGAGAAGCTTCTGGATTATTCAGTGCGAGTTTCCTTCCTCCGATCTTCTAGCACAATCATCATACACAGGACAAACCTGGAGCATTTTCAGGTCAACTTGTTATTTATTTCTTTAGTATATATATTAGTAGTTTAAAATAGATATATTTGTAGTTTAGATTAGTGATTTAGTTTAGTTAGTTTTCTATTTTATTTCTGTTCATAAAATTATAAAATCAACAAAAACATCTTCCTCTGTCTTAGGGCAGAATATTATTGAGTTTTGCAGGTTTTATCTAAATCTATAAATTGTAGATATTGTACATTTTGTGAATAAGTTAGATTTCAGTCGGTAGTATAGTATTAGTTAGTAGATTATATTTATAGAATAGTTAGATTAGTATAGTTTGTTTTAATAATTAGTATAGTTTGTTTAATAGTTAGTTTTAGATTAGATTAGTTAGTTAGTTTTTTTTATTTGTTTTTTTTTAGTTAGATTAGTTAGTTTAGATTTGTTTTCTTTTGTTTTCTTAGGACCTTAGATCGGCTAACGGAGCCGCTAAACCCACCAGGGTGGTTCATCCCAAACGGCTTGGGTTATTAGACAACCCTGAACCGGTTCCACTCTTCCAGTTGATGGACGGTCAATTTCGCCCGTCAACAAATGGCGCTAGAAGGAGGGCCTGGCTGACAAGATGGCCTTGTAGGAGCCTTTATTTCAAATTTATTCAATTTCCCTCATGGCTCCCCAAATCACTGTGTTGGAACATGCTTTCAACTTCTCATTACCCGATGTTCCCAATGAGACAGTCTCTTGCTTGTCCAAACTCACCTTTGATGGTGAAGGCAATACATCTACTAAAGAACACCTTAACAAGTTTTGGTGCAAATGCATCAAACATGACATCTCAGATTTAGGATTTTTATGCAGACTTTTTGTTTTTACTTTTAGAGGTCGAATCAAACAATGGTTTGAATCCTTTCCAGCATGTAACATTTTTTATTGGTTTCAATTTGTAGATGAGTTTCTAGATTCTTTTGAAATTTATAATTTTAATCAATTATGTGAAGAATTTCATACTTCGCTAATCAACGACGATTCATATTCAGAAGGATTTTTGACAAAAGTCTATCATATCCTCTGTAAATTTAATCTCGATGACATGTCATTGGCATTAAATCTCTTCTATGATCCTTCCATCCCCTCCATCCAGTCATGTTCAATCACGAACGAAGAACCAATTGCAACTCGTATCACTCAACTGCAAGAACAATCTTCTTCGCAAGAAGAGAAAAATTCTTCTGATAATGTTGAACAAGCCAGGAAGTTAGAATCTATTGATCAGGTTCTTATTGACAAGAAAATCGGTTTTTCCTTTGAATCATTGTATTTTCAGTCTAAGACTAGTATGGAAGATGATTCTCCATTGGCTCAAGGTGAATACCCTCATTCTTGTAACTCATGCTCTAATCAACATTTTAAATCAGTCATTGAAGAACACTTAAGCAACGAAAATCTTCTTGAATGTTCTAGTACTCCTATGAAACTGATTAGAGAAGAAGTCACACAACTAGAAGAAGAAACTTTAAACCTTCATCCTCAAAATGCACTTTGTTCACAGGAAAGACTAGATGCTTGTCACATAAATTTTGAATTATCTGTCACACAAAAGGCAAATCCAGATGATCATATTATGTTGAGGAATTCATCACCAAATCAGAGTAAGGGTTTTGAAGAAAGTGAAGAGAATTGTCTTGGGAATACCATCGTTGAGTCTCATAGTTCAAGAGATTCTTTTTATCTGCTTATTTCTGATTCCTTTTATTCTTTATATCCTGATCTATTCCTGGATTCTGGTGAACTTGACATCTTACCTACAACATCCTACTATTTTCCACCAGAATCATATCCTTTCGATATGTTAAATTTTGGTGAAGTTAGTTCCAAAACCAACATTGATAAACTTGGATTTGACGCTTGTTCACTTTCATCACTCACATGGGAAAAGGACATGTTACGAGATGATTTTACACAGTTTATGG
The DNA here is from genome assembly GCA_009831015.1 of Picea engelmannii. Taxonomy (NCBI): domain Eukaryota; kingdom Viridiplantae; phylum Streptophyta; class Pinopsida; order Pinales; family Pinaceae; genus Picea; species Picea engelmannii. The sequence continues at coordinate 497,408 of ML788302.1, forward strand.
TTGAAAAGGACAATGCATTATGTTTTATGGAGATCAAACATTCTAAGTTTCATACTCGTTCTTTGCTTAGCTCAAATCTTAATGTTGATGCTTCACATTTTGAAATGATCAATCACATTGAAGGAAACATTCAAACCAATGATCCAATTGATCGCACGAATCCTCCTATGATAAGTTTCCCATTGATATATTTGTTTCATCAAAGTCATGGTTTGTATCCCCATTTTTGTGATAGGATCTTAGGATGGCTTGAATATTCATATATGAAAAAATTTCACAATAAAGACAAAGTTGAGCTTGCTTTCTTTTTACCCAAGTATCTTGGAAGTAGGCGTGACATATTTCTTTTAGATCCTCCATGTGAAGAAATTAATGAACACTTAGAGAATCGTCAGAAGGAAGGGGCATTTCAGCCTTGGTTGATGGTTATTCCATTTCCTCATAATCCTGACAAGTTTTTCAATACTACTTACACTCTCCCATGCCATTATAACCCTTATCACGACAAAATTGCGCAATGGCTGGAGGATTCATATAACAAGAATATTCAAGGGAATGGTAAGATCATGCTTACTTTGTTTTTATATGATGATTATGAAAGTAAGTGTGATATGTTTCTATCATTTGTTGATATATTACCATTCTTTTTAGTAATGCTTGATCTTGTTTCCATTGTAGGATTAGAGTTACTTCGATGGCTACATTGGAAACATGACTTCACGTAGTATCCTGATTTGTTTAATAGTTAGGGTAGGTTTAGGAATAGGTTTTCTTTCAGTTTGATTTCTCACTATTTCTCTTTGTAATAATGCAGTCATGAATGCAAGTGGCCGCACCACGAGAACCATAATACGGTTGTTGTCAGGGAAGTCCCCTTGATCTCTTTCTCTTTGCTTTTAGTTGAACATTTATTTTCAAAAATGCAATGTTGTCATGAAAATATTAAATGGAAAGTAAAGAGATAATTGAATCTAAATCAACCCTGACCCAAGATACCATGAGTAGGACTGCTTTCCCATCATTCAGGATTTTCCTACTTTCTTTTGTTTTCCCAAGGGATTTGTTGCATGAGGTTTTCAGAAGCACCTTTTGTACATATTTTTTTTTTTTTTTTTCTTATTTGGATTTCTTTGCTTTCCGATTTTTTCTTCGCTGGTGTGTTTTGATTTCTCCCTTATGCTTACCAGTTTTTGCTTTTGGAAATACACATACCTGCATATTGAACTAGTCGGACAAAGAAAATAGAAAATCCTTTCTCTAAAATAATTGCTGAGAAATTGTGTAAACATCAATTATATACTTCTGGAATTTACATCTGTGTTGGCAAAGACTGTTGTTTGAAAGAAATTAGCTGATTTCGATCTCTGATTAAAGTTCGTCATGATCATCTAATATCCTTTTACACTGTCCCTATTTCGTAAAGGAATGACTCAAAGGATGTCTCTCTATCTTAGGAAGTTGTTTTTGTAAATAAAACATCTCTGGATCTAAATAAAGGATAGTTCTAAAAAAATCTGATGAGGTCTGAAAAAATATGTTAAAATATCATGATTTTCAGCGTCACCCCACTCAAATATATATCTATGAAAAAACAAAACAAAATAAATTATTAATAAGAGCTGTGGGAAGTGCTTGTAAACCCACCAGGATACTGAAAAGGTCTGCTGGCAGAGGGTAAATGCATGCATGGCGCCAAGACAACTTCATTGGGGTACTGAACAGGCCCGCTGGCAGCGAAGCAATGTCGGGTATATGAAAATTTGCAAAAAAGAAACCTCTTTAATGTCCTTTATGTTGATCCAGAACTTCTTGGTAGGATACAGATGTCAAAGTGGGTTAAATGGCAACCCTGTCGAGGCTATAGATGCCTGCTGGCAGCAGTGGCCATGCCAACAGTATTGAAGATTTTATCTTTAATATCGTGACTTGTTGATCTTAAGATTGTTATCAGTTTTCATCTTTTGAAACACTGCTGGAATGATTGGTTAATGGTGATGTTTGTATGATCTTATGGTTGTTATTTTTTGAGTGAAATTATCTTTGCTGTCCTAATCTGAATTTGTGCCTTTTGAAGAGATAATTGGTTCTACCAGTGTGTCGCCATTGTTGGCAGCCAATTCACATTTTTCTTTGGTCTTATAAGCTACCTACACCTATGTTTTGCAAACATTTTTTTTCGTCGCAATTTTCAAATAAACGACATTTTCATTTTTATGCGACATTTGCACATTTGCCTTCACTTTGTTTTCATGACTGTAAGCGTGAAAACTTCATCTTTCGAAGTCGTATTTCGATCATTATCTGAATTGTCATTATCTTTTTAGTCGATATGCCTTTTGCGCTTACCTTTTAATTATCATTATATAGCTGGCAAGACTCTTTGATTAGTACTCATGTTGCGATAGATTGTGTAATTTGGTTTTATTGAGTTTGTAAGGCACGAGCATTTGGATTGCATTTTTATTTGACCTACTCGACCTTTGGTTTCATGAAAATACTTGGGTGTTATGGTTAAATATTTCATTTATATCTTCCAATATGATACCTATGTTTGTGTTTTCATAACTATTGGCATGTTGATTGTATGAAGATCCATCGGCAACTTGGATAAATTATTGATATGAGTTGTTACAATACATTGGCACATGGTTAAACATGTGGTGTTGGTTTTAAATCGTATGATTGATGGTTTCAAACTTTGGAATAACTTTGATTGAACACGTTTGTTTATTCACTTACCATTGTTCCATTGGTTGGGCAAGCGACATGAGTGTTAAACTATGCTATAGTGGGTATAACAGCTATGAACATCGGCGGTGGTACTATTGATCATAATTGTTATGCATGGTAGTGAATAACTCCACCACCTTCGCACGATGGAATTTATGCCTTTTCCTTATTCCCGTTCGCTTCTGTTGGCTCGGGAAGCTCTGTTCCTGTGTGTGTTATGATCCAAACCCTTGGCTTACCATGTGCTCGGTTCCATGGCACCAGTCGTGCGAATCGAGCCAAACGACAACCAAGCCCTATTAATGTTTGACAATTCTCACAAAGACTTGGAGGATAATGGATGGCTTACCTTCATAAAATGATTTGAGGGTTTTAATCTAGCTGTAGCACGGTAGTTTTCCATGACATTCGATGGTTGTAGAGCCAAGGTGGGTGACATATAGTTAGAGATCGATGAGAAATTCATCAGTTCTGCTACAGGGTTACCTGCTACAGGACAACGTTGGTTCAAAAATTGTAAGGTCGAGGAAGTGCCATGGACACTGTTGTTTCTCTCGTGCAAAGTCACCTCGTGTGACAGAGGTATGCCCATCTCTACACTTAAACCACAATGGCATGATAGTTTCATGGTGATCAAATAGTTCGTGACCTATGAAGGTCGATACAAAATTGTGTTTCTCTACCACCTCCGTTTGCTTATGAATTTTATGGGATATTCGTTGAATATGCCATTTTACTTTCATCGTAGCCTATATAAAATGGCGAAAAGGTTCAAAAGGCAGCAGGATGACATGAGCCTGTTCCACCATGGGCTTATTAAGCTTATCATTGTTTATCATTTGAGTTTGCATGGTGATAGCTGGAGATCTTTCCTCGCTCGTAATGGTTTTGAGGATTTAAACCCTGTCCCGGTTGACAAGCCTGTGGTAGTTGAAACCAAGGCCGAGCCACCTCTACCCTTACATGTCCTACTACTTAAACCCTCAGCCGACCCTAAGGTTGACTTACCAGACATTGGAATTGACAAATCCGAACCTACAGAGAAACCTATGAGAAAAACTCCCAAGGCAAACCCTACTCCAAATTCTAGGGGTAAAAAGAACACTCGTTTGATTTCTCAGATGGCCAGGAACAAGCCTAAACCCTCTGTTGCATCAAAACATATAGTTCTGAGTGAGGATTCTGATTCCGACGTGGAACATTTTTTAGCTAGAGAGTACCCTTACTCATTGGTTTTATGCCCCGAACCACCTTATGATTTCGTAACAAACCTTCCCTCCTACCTAAGAAACGATCCTAGCTACCCTGGTATTAAGTTGCCTAACGAAACCCTCAGTCGCATGTCCAAACCCTCACCTGCTCTTTCAAACCCTACATAGTCTTCCTGCGACCAATGCGATTTATGGTTGGAATGTTATTACATTGATGTTCCCATACTCCAATAAAAAATCCAATCACTGGAAAGTCGAATTGAGGTATTGACCAGCCAACGAGGCCAACTCCAAGCAGTGGATAAGAAACAAAAGACAACAGGCTCGATCCTTTTCAAAAACGTTGAATCGGCTATGACAGTTATCAACTCCAAATTGGCATGATCAAGTCGTCTCATCGTTGTATAGGTGAATTCGAATTGCATGGGATTTTATGGACAACTTAGAGGATATTTGTGTTTCTAGTTTTATTGAAGTTTCCTAGTTTAGTTGAACTTGGGAAATCTTCCCAGATTTTATGTAAACCGTTTTGTAACTACCACAGGGAGGTTTTACCCTGTGGAAAAACTTATAAATACTTATTATTTTTGTAATAAGGATCATCCTTGCTTGTGGAAGAACTAGGATTATGGATATCTAATACAAACTGAGACAAAAGTTGATGTTCTGCTACAACTTTCTGTTTCATAATATCAATCTTTTGTTTCATGTTTACGTTTATCAATTTGCATTAGATTATTGACTACTTTAGCTATCATAGTCTTTTGCAAGAATGATATGAATTAATTAATGTTACATCCATATCTGATTTCTTCCAGTACTTAAAAACACAGTAATTACTTGATTCAGTTTATGAATGACAGATTTCTCTTCTTCATTGATTGAATTATTTTGCATAAGTCTTTGCATACGGATTTATCTAATTGTAGATATTTATAAATCATATGATTGTTGTGATTTTTATGTCTTGTTTGTCCTGTAAACAAACTCAAAGAGCACTACAGCCTATCGTTTACGAGAAGCTTCTGGATTATTCGGTGCAAGTTTCCTTCCTCCGATCTGCTAGCACATTCATCATACATAGGACAAACCTGGAGTGTTTCTAGGTCAACTTGTTATTTATTTCTTTAATATATTTATTAGTAGTTTAAAATAGATATATTTGTAGTTTAGATTAGTGATTTATTTTAGTTATTTTTCTGTTTTATTTCTATTCATAAAATTATAAAATCAACAAAAACATTTTCCCCTGTCTTAGGGTAGAATATTAATGAGTTTTGCAGGTTTTATCTAAATCTGTAAATTGTAGATATTGTACATTTTGTGAATAAGTTATATTTCAGTTGGTAGTATAATATTAGTTAGTAGATTATATTTATATAATAGTTAGATTAGTATAGTTTGTTTTAAGAATTAGTTTTGGTTTAGTTTGTTTAATAGTTAGTTTTAGATTAGATTAGTTAGTTTGTTTGTTTTATTTGTTTTTTTTTAGTTAGATTAGTTAGTTTAGATTAGTTTTCTTTTGTTTTCTTAGGACCTTAGATCGACTAACAGATCCGCTAAAGCCGTCAGGGTGGTTCATCCCAAACGGCTTGGGTTATTAGACAACCCCGGACCGGTTCCACTCTTCCAGTTGACGGATGGTCAATTTCGCCCGTCAACACTATGATAAAGAGCCATTAGTTTTATGAATGTTTTGTAAAGGAGAGATTTATTCTTGTGAGAAAGCTTTGAGTTGCTAGCCATGTAAAAACAAATTTTTCGATCTCAATGAAGAATTGATTGTTGTTGAAGCATTGGACACCATCTCCATTTGATCTGAGTCTTTTTAGCAACACTAACCTCTTGGGAAGAGCCCCTCAGAGTGGTAAGTGTTGCTATATTTTATTTTCTTTGTATATTAGCATTACATTTAGTTTATTTTCTTCTTGCATTATTGTTTAGTTTGAAAGTCATATATTGTGTGTTTGCATTCTACAATTAATTTGTATTCTGCAAATCGATTCTTAATAGATAAAACTCAAATCAACAACCTCTCACTCAAGGCATTGATACATTGCATTTGATCGAGGACAAAGTTTGAGTTTAGATCTCATTTCCTTTTACCTAGTTTTTATCCATTTGATTATATTTTTAAGCACTACTAGAATCCATTGAAGGATAGGAAACTTAAGTAAGCTACTCGTGATTAATCACATGAACATCACCATGAGTGCATGAAAGACTGTGATCTAAGCCTTTATAGAACTAAGTTATTCCTGTGTCTCAGTGATGAATCCTTAGTGTTAATTTCCTGCAGTGTGGGTTTGAAGATTGTTTTGTCAGCTTTAGATTAGGCTAGACTAGGCTCTGATCTTGTGTTTCCTGCACCTGCACCTCGAATATTACGAGACCCGGTTGATAATTAAATGTGAGAATTAATAGTGCATATATTAAGCCCCAAAATGACCACCGAAAGGGAACTTGTGACATCAAGGCACTCTGGTTGTATCTTCCACTTTTACTTAATATGATACAGTGGCATGTCTCTTTCCCATAAAATCATTAGTGTTTTATTACATGACTCCTTGATCACATGTTTAGGTTTCCATTGAATCTATAATTGTTTCTTTCACTTTGGTTGGTTTGTTTCATTGCAGATCTTATCTCACAAGAGCACTATAGAAAAGTAGGGAAAACATAGATATAAGTAAGTGATATATAGAGGTATGTCCATCAATCCTTCTTTGATGATAAATTCGATGGTAGAAACCTAGGGAAAGCGTCATATACTGTCTTGTTTTGTTCTAGATACAGGTGGATCTAGGGAGATTAGTTTATGTCTGCATTCACTGATTTATCCAATAACACAGACAAAGTCCAAGACATAGGAGAATATGTGGTATGAGAAACAACGACGAAAAGGGAGGATATTATGGATAAGTTGGTGAAATTCCATGATACTCTACAAAGGCTGCAGACTCCTATAGTGCAACAATTTATAGTGCAAGATAAAAATATGACAGAATAAACACCTACGCACAAGGAATAGGAGGAAATAATTCAGATAGTAGTGAAGGGAAATGACACCGTCAAGGTCACGGATCAGATGTTGAGAATTGATGAGGAGACAACACAAAATTTAATTGGGAACATATAACAACTTGAGTTGGTTATGGCATAGATACCTACAAAGGAACTATACAGACTACAAGAAAGTGTGATGCAAGAAGTCCAATCCAGAGCCCGCGTAGATGATACTAACTTGGAAGTTGGTAGGGAGGTTGTAGAAGTTCTACAAATTACGTGTGATCATTTGACCATGGATAAGGAGGAGGAAAAGAGACACAGAAACAACTAATTAGAAAAGGGACTGACAGAAGTCTATAACATCATCCCATAATGCACATAGGAGCTGAAAGTCACACCTGAAGGGAATTTTCATAGGATTGTACATCTCATGGAGAGATACCAACAATATATCATAGATATCACATAAACATTGACTCGTACTACACCCCAAGAAGTCAGATATCAAAGAGAACGAGAGACTACTATGCACATCGAAAATATTGCGCAGGAAGATAAGGTCATGGAATAATTCTATGAAGAGAGTGCTCAAATGTGGACCAACATGGAACAATATGAGAAAATACAACAACTAGACCAAGAGCAAGAGAAGATAATGACAAACATTCAAGATTTAAAGAAACAACAAAAGGCAATGGTCATCCTAGAGAGGATGAGGAGTGCGCAGTATATGAAGAACCTGCAGGTAGAGATGAAGGCTACATAGGAGGACAAACAAGCATGACAAGATGATCTAGAGCCACTACAATAGGAAACAGAGGGGATGATTCAAAAAATGCAAGCATAGAAGGGTAAAATCGAGAAAATTCATGTAGAAAGCATAACAGTGTTTTCAAAGCACATTACAACACAGAGTGTGGAAAAGATGGTAGAGCAGAGACCACAAGTTAAAGAGAAATTTACTACATTGGAAAAGGTGTTCCGAGAATTGCAACTAGCCATCCAGAATGTCAACTAAGGTTGAGTGGCTTGGGATGAGCCAGATGTAAGTGTTGGGGGCTTATTGGTGCAAGCCTATTTTTGAGACAAAACCTATTTTTGGCTGTAGGCCTATTTTGGGAAAGAGAAGCCTATTTTTGGAGCACACGCCATATGGGGAGGAAAAACAACATGCATAAGAGGAAGGAAAAGAAACATGTAGAAGAGGAAGGGAAAGTATCATGCAGAAGAGGATGGAAAAACAACATGTAGAAGATGGAGGAAAAGTAGTGTGGCACACATGTAGGAGAACCTAGCCATGTTAGGGTTAGGGTTTTAGATGTGAATGTAATGGATATAAGCCAATAAATAAAGGTGTAGGAGGTATAGTAGAGGTTGTTCCTTGTTGGTTGGTTGGTCAAGGAGATATAGTTTTTGGTCTGAATAAGCTAGTTTTTGAAGTTTAGGTCACAGACTGTGGAGCCTGGTGTGGTATAGTCCACCTCACGAAGGGTAGTTACACTCCTTTTTCATTGTAAGCATGAAGAATGCAATGCATACAGTGTACATTTTGAAGAATGGTGAATAAAAGAGAAGAAAAGACAGATATTTATGGATGTAGCCCCAAGGGAGGTGAAACACAATAAATATACTATGTTTATGTGTCATGAATGGTTGCTTTATTGTTATGTTATTTATTAGTTAAATAATGAATGGTTAACTTAGATTATGACAACATGCATGCATAGTTTGATTAATGAATGAATACTAGATTTAGATGAATGGATAATAATGTTGATGCATGAGGAAAAGGAAAAAAATGCAGTCCCAATCCCTTCCTTGACTGCAGACACCTGATTCGTTCAATCCCCCATAATCTATCTAGGGTGGGACTGCATTGTGCATTCTGTGTGCAACGTTGCCTTCTTGTTTACCAAGAGGGTCGAGAGTTTTGTTGGAAACCTTTGAGATCATAACCCTGGTCAACCCAAGTGTCCAACATTATGTGATCCCTCCTTTTCATCTTCTTTTTTCTCATGCTTTATTTTTCTTTATTCTTCTCTTATTTATTCTTCTTCCCACTTTATTCCTTTTGTTGGACGCATAACTAGTCAGGGGAAAAGGTTATTTTTGGGAAAAGAAGCATGAAAGGAAGAAAGGACATATGGAAGGAAAGGAATCACATGTGTGGGATGTAAATGTGTTGAACCTGCACACAATAGGTCTATCTAAACAATGATACACACATTTGCAAAGAGAATAGAATAAACAAGAAGAAGGAGAGAAAGAATGGAAGAATTCCCATTAATCGTTATGAATAATGAATAATTTACACATGATATACTCTGTATAACTCAATGAGTTCGACTTGAGGTGAACCAAGTCTCCATATTGGTGGTATAGAGTGATATGGACACACACTAGCAGTTATGGGAGTGAATTGCCACCTATTCTAGTCTCTTATGGAGTTACGGGAGTGAACTACCACCTAGTTGAGTTAACTACTCAACTAGTCTTCAATTAACTGACTGAACAAAGAGTAATGAGGAGTTAATTCAGGGAATCAAGGCTAATGCACCACTTTGGTGATGATACCAAGGAAATTTCAAATTAGCATGGTGATGATCCCAATGTTGCATGGTGATGATCCCAATGCAACAACTAAACTCAACTCAAATAGTCAAACTGAAGTGTCAACTAAAAGAGAATATTCTCCAAGTGGAATATTCTCTCCTAAAATATAGGAGACTGGACAATGACTAATTGTGAATAATAAAAAAATAAAAACCTAAGGAAAAAGAAATCCTAGGTGTGTGTGAAGTAACTCCAACACCCCCCCTGAACATCACTATAGTGAAAATAAAGATTGGGTCCCAGCAACGAGGCCATGTTAGGTACCCAAGTACAAAAGATACACTAAAAATAAAGTGAGGAAAGAGGGAAAATCTCATGGGAACCCCCCCCCCCTCAAGGTGCAATGTATGTAAAAATAATAACTACAGTTGCTAGGTAACTGTGTCCTTCACTCCAAGACGACCTCACATAGAATGGAATTTTTTCTCAGTGAAGGTCTTGGTGAAAATGTTTGTCATCTGTTCTGCTGAAGGACATAACTGTAATTCAATGATCCCCTCATGCACTAAGTCCAAAATGTAGTGCATGTGGATCTCGATGTTCTTCGTCTGTTGCCTCTGAACTAGATCTCTGCAAAAATTCAGAGTGCTCTAGTTGTCACACTAGATGACGATAGACCAATTAAACTGAATGCCCAAATCAGTGAGAAACTTTTGTAGCCACATAGCCTGAATGGTTATGTTAACTACTCCTCTGTACTCTGCCTCAGCTGAAGATAAATAAATGCCAGCTTGATTCTTGCTCGACCAATAGATAGGCCCAAAACCAAGACTAAGTGAGTAACCAGATGTGGACTTGCAATCAATGTTATCGCCAACCCAGTCAGAATTAGTAAACCCAATGAGATATAATGTAGATTCTACTACATAATGAATCCCAAAGGTGATGGTTCCCTATACATATCAAATGATATGCTTTGTAGCTTTCCAATGTATCTCATGCGGATTTTTCATGAACCTAGAAACTGCGCCAACTGCATATGAGAGGTCTGGTCTGGAGTGTGTAAGATACAACAAGCTCCCCACTAGTTGTATTTACAATGTTTTGTCAACCAGTGGAGTTTCCCGGCCATCCTCAAGTTTGACTCCTAATAGGAAAGCAGTTAGAGTAGACTTGTAGTCTTTCATGTCAAATCTGTCAAGGAGATCTTGTGCATAGTTGGCTTGAGATAGTTTGATGCTTGATGCATCCAGAATGATCTCAAGTCTAAGGAATAAGTGTAGTAGACCCATGTCCATCATCAAAAACCTGTCATTAAGAATCCTCTTGACTGCAGCAATCGCTGAAGTCAAGAAAACGGTGATCAACAAATCATCGACATACATAACTAAAAGTAGAAGTGAATCAGGCGTCCTAAGCATGTATACATTCGGGTCTGATTTACATTGTACAAAGTTATGTGACAATAGGTAGGAGTCCATATTGGCATACCATTCCCTCAGAGCCTGCTTGAGGTCATAAAGTGACTTCTTCAGTCGACAGACCAAAGATGAGTCCTGCATAAATCCCTCGGGCTGCTCCATGTAGATCTCCTTAGAGAGATCACCATGAAGAAATGCATTCTTCACATCCATCTAATGGAATTCCCATTCCTTGGTTGTCGCAATGGAAAGTGCCAATCATATGGAATCCATGTTCGCTACTGGAATGAAGGTCTCATCATAGTCAATACCATGAACTTGCTGAAGCCTTTGGCGACAAGATTGGCTTTGTATCTACCGATCTGTCCATTTGTTGCGCTCTTGGTCTTGTAGACCCATCTGCATATGACAAGTTTCCTCCCAAAATGAAGGGGAACTAGATCCCAAGTCTGGATCTCGAGGAGGGAGTTGTACTCCTCCTACATGGTTGATTCCCAAAAGGGATTTCCAGCAGTCTCACCATAAGACTATGGATATGAATACTGAACCAAGAAAAGATGCCTAGAAGGTAATGGTTCAGTGGTAGTGAGTGCAATAGGAGGATCCTTGAAATCAGATCGAGTCCTCCTAGTATCGACTTGATCACCTACGAGATCCCCTGCATCCTAAAGAGTAGTTTGTGCCCACTTGGGCCTCTACTCTAGCTCTGCAACTGCATCTAGATGATCTGAATTTGCATCTAACTGTACTGAATATGAATCTAAATATGAATCCTCTAAGTCCTCTGAATCAAAAATCTCATCTAAATAAGAGTTGTCATGTGCATGCTCATTATCTCGGACAGGTGGAAGAGTAAAGGTGTCTGCATGTGGTTGCTGAGGTACATGCGAGACACTTTCCTCGAATTGGAAATTACGCTCAATGATGATCTAGTCTGAGGAAAGTTCAATAAGACAATATCCCTTCACACCATCAAGGTATCCAACAAAAATGCACTCAGTGCTATGTGGATCAAGTGCCTTCCTCTTTTCAGAGGGAATCCTGGCCCATGCACGTGAACCAAAAATATGAAAGTGAGTCACTTCCGGTTTGAGGCTGCTCCAAGCCTTATAGGGGGTATTATCCTTGACAGATCTATGGGGAGATCTATTTTGGATGTATGTTGCACAGTTAAGTTCTTAGGCCCATAGTCTCTATGGTAGTGACTTTTCATGCAACATGCAAGATGCCATCTCCTTTAGAGATCGGTTTTTCCGCTCAACAACTCCATTTTGTTGTGGAGTGTAGGGAACTATATGTTGCAACTAAATCCTTTCCTCATGGAAAAGATTGTGGATCTCATGATTCACATACTCTCCCCTATTATCAGTTTGGAGGGCTTTGATCTTCTTTCTGGACTGTGTCTCAACCAAAGCTTTGAAATCTTTGAGGTGTTGAGAGACCTCATATTTTTTCCTGAGAAAGTAGATCCAAGTAAAACCTGAGAAATCATCAACAAAAATGAGAACCCATAAGGTCACTATGGAGCAGATATAAGGTCACTTTGCTGATGGATGGATGTGGAAAAGGACCCATAAGGTCACTATGGAGCAAATATAAAGGTGTGGAATCTCACTGATACTTTCCTTTGTCGAATTTCTCTTGAGGGTGTTTCCCGAGAACATATCCCTCACATACTCCCTTGGAGAAATGGATGTTTGGTAGCCCATCAACTAATTTGTTCTTGCTAAGGTATTGCATGTATCTAAAATTCAAATGTCCAAACCTTTCGTGCCATATCCTACTACTTTCATCAACATGAGTAAGCAGTAAAGAAGAATTAGGTTCAATGAATTCAGAAAATGTATACAATCTAGACTGATGATTTACCTCACCAGTAGCAACCCTTGAGTTGGTTTGCATGTCGTAGATGTCCACGGAATTTGGTGTGAAGATGAATTTCTTTCCAGTGTCGAAATTCGTCATCTAATACACAAAGAGAAGGTTGACAGAAATCTTGGGAACATGCAACATGTTCTCGAAGCTTCCTTTGGTGAGTTCAATCCTTCCTTTGCCGGTGACTTTGACAAAAGAGTTTTCCCCCATCATAATAAGAGGACCTTTTCATGCATCCAATGAAGAATATACTGCTTCTGAGGCAACCATGTGATGTGATTCTCCTGAGTCTACGATTCAAGCATCGAGAGAGGAGTTGATGGAAATCAAGGCATGGCTAGAATTTCCTTTCTTGGAATTCAGATCTTTTGGCTTCTTCTTCTTTGCACCCTCGGGGACGCGATCTCCAATGTTTTTTTTCTGAAGTATCTAAGAGATCATATCTATTTGTTTTTTCATGCAGGTAGATTCTGAATGGAATCCTTTGTGACAGTATGTGCATTTCTCTCATTTTATTCCCTTTTCACCTTTGGATCCAGAGGCATCGGTGAAGGGTTTTGTGTACCCTTCCTTCTTCGTATGTGCATGAGATTTTCTCTTATATTTATATTTAGATTTATGATATTTTTGGCTGCCATCATGCACAGTGAGTGCATGCACCTTTGGGCTTTTGATTGTGCCCATGTTGATGAGCTTGGTTTTCTCTTGTGTAAGGGATTCAATAAAGTCCTCAAGAGAAGGCATCTTCCAAGTGGATCTAGAGGTGAATGTGAAAGTATGGAATGTAGATATGAATATAGAGAATTCAGGACCAATATTGGAGAGAATGGTGAGAACCATTTGTTTCTCCTCCTTCGATTTATCAACCCTGCAAGATTTGAGTTGCGACAGTAAATCCTTGAATTTTGTAAAGAAATCTTGGATATTCTCGAAGCTTTTTGGATCCAATGTGAGAAGCTCCACCTCCAACATGTGTCCCCTCATCTCATCCTATTTGCCAAAGATCCCTTCCAATATGGTCCAAGCTTCATTAGGAGTCTTACAGGAAGATATATGAAAAAGGAGATGAGGAGAAATAAGATTGCAAATTGTTTCGAGTGCCTCATCCATGTGATTTAAGTACTTGGATTTTTCTATGGCTGATTTCATCTTTTTATATGTATTCATGGTTAACCTATACAACCCTCTAGATAGAATATCAATGGCTATTTTCTCCTTCAATGCAAACTAGTTGTAAGGTGTAAGAATGAATTCTTTTTGAAATTCCATGTTTATGCTGTCTTCAATATTTTGTACCTGCAAAAAACTTTGGTGTAGCTTTTTCTTAGCAGTCCGTCGGCTTTGATACCATGTAAATGTATTGATCCTGCACAGAATATATCTAGCTAAACAATGATATACACATTTGCATAGAGAATAGAAGAAAGAAGGAGAAGGAGAGAAAGAATGGAAGAATTGTCATTAACTGTTATGAATAATGAATAATTTACACATGATATACTCTGTATAACTCAATGAGATCAAATTGAGGTGAGCCAAGTTTCCATAGTGGTGGTATAGAGTGATCTGGACATACACCAACAATTATAGGAGTGAACTGCCACCTATTCTAGTCTCTCAGGCAGTTACGAGAGTGAACTACCACCTAGTTGAGTTAACTAGTCAACTAGTCTTCAGTTGACTGACTGAACAAAGAGAAGTGAGGAGTTAAATCATGGAATCAAGGCTAATGCACCACTCTGGTGATGATACCAAGGCAAGGTCAAATTATCATGGTGATGATCCCAATGCAACATCTAAAATCAACTCAACTAGTCAAACTGAAGTGTCAACTGAAAGAGAATATTCTCCATGTGGAATATTCTCTCCTAAAATATAGGAGACTAGATAATGACTAATTATGACTAATAAAAAAATAAAAACCTTAGGAAAAATAAATCCTAGGTGTGTCTGAAGCAACTCCAACAAGGGAAGCATGCGAGGTACACATGAAAGGAAGACCTAACGATGTTAGGTTTATGGTTTTTGCAATGTATTGTAATGGCTGATGAGCCAATAATATATATAGGTAGTACTTAGAAGAAGATGGAGAGAGGGATAGTGCTAGGGTCCTAACCCATGCATAGGTAGAACAATATATTCAGATGTAATAAAGGTCAATATTAATAAGTCTTTGCAATAAAATAGAATAAGTCGAATGCAAGAAGACCTAATAGAAGCTTCTGCTTCTAGAAGGATCTTCCTCTAGATGCTTCTTTTGATGGACATATTTAGTATAAATAGGAGTCAAGGGTATGAGAACCATATCTTGGAGATTATTGTAATAAATTTCTTCTCGACTGGAGGTTTCCCCCTCGAAGAGGCCCATGAACATTTCTCTCAGAATCAAAGTGTTATTTCTGTTGTTATTCTTATATCGTTTCAGTGTTATTGTGGTGATTATTATAGTTATATTATTGTTATTCTTCCATTTCTAGAATTTTATTTCTATTCTGCATACTTTTTACATCTGGTATATTACAAGTGGTATCAGAGCACTTTCCTTGGCAAACATTGTGGGCAAATATTTTTTATTTTTGCATGTTTTTTTTCTAGAGAAGAAAAAAGAGGGCCGCGACATTCCATAAATTTTCAGTATATTTCTATAAAAAATTTGCAGAAACAGGTTGTATATCTGAGTTCATCTCAGAAAACCACCCAATTTGAAAAAACAATCGCCTGAAACGGAGTCCAGGATGTCAAGATATTGAAGTTTTAAAATCCGCATGTTTCAGGGTTTTTTCCGCAGACAACGGTACAATTTTTTTTTATTATTTCTGTAGAATCTGGAGGCTGAATTTGCCCAAACAAATTACATATCTGAGTTCCTCTCACAATTTCACCCAATTTCAAAATACAAAGCAGCTGAAACGGAGTCCGGGAAGTGAAGT
This sequence comes from Picea engelmannii, assembly GCA_009831015.1. Lineage (NCBI taxonomy): Eukaryota > Viridiplantae > Streptophyta > Pinopsida > Pinales > Pinaceae > Picea > Picea engelmannii. The sequence goes on from ML788302.1 coordinate 513,137, forward strand.
TATGAGCATTTTAAATTCAATAGTTTTTTAGGGCTTTTCCAGAAAAAGCCGCGATTTTATGCTGTAACTTATTGTTGTATTTTTTGGGTTTTTTCATGACGTTTGTGAGACCAATGAATTCATAGGGTGCTCAGATGGATATTTCTTCTTAAATCCTCAAATAAATTCTACAAATTACTGAAGCATTCAAATCCCAATTGTATGACACATTAGATGCTAGATTGTATGTCCTTGCAAATGGCTTCAATGATAGTTTTCGTAGTATTCAAGATTCATTGGATAGCATGTAGGAGAGATTTTTTATGGCAGACATCAGGGATAAATATAATCAAGAAATATATGCTTGGTATGATTTTGAGGCCGATTGTGATGATTGGTATATGGATAGTTGTCATTTATGGGATGCCGACCACTTTCATATTTTATTTGATGACTCTAATCCACATTTTGTAGAGAGAATCAATGTGACAAATCGAGAGCCAATGATTATTACTAGTGTTCATCCTGCATATTCTAAAGTGGTATTATTCATTTCAGATTCTACTACGACCCTTTTCCACTATGTGGATGGATCTTCTTATTTGGATCCACATGACAGGTGTCATTCTTTGGAGCATCATTTTGAGTTGGTTATTGGGTTCCAAAATATTCCACAGGGAGTTCACATGAACACTTGGACATGGGACCCATGCTTACAATGGTGGTTGGACTACTTTAGTGTGGTGTTTTTCCTTTCTACATGGGAGCTTGCTTCTCCAGTATTCTTCAACATTATGGTCCACAACTATCCATGGGACCCTGGTGTATGGTTGTACATAAAGCGTTGATGACAATGCTTTCATAAGGGGGATGGAATGTTAGGTAGCTAAAGAGGTAGTAGTGGGGGCCCATAGGGTCCATAGTGATAATAGTGGAGGCCATTCAATGTAATGTGGACTAGTCCCACTATATTATTAAATAAGGCCCACTATGGTAGTTAGATATAATAAATGAGTAGTTATATATAATAAATGTAAGAGGACTTCTTATAAGGTTCTACTTCTAGAATATTCCTCCTCTAGAATGTTCTTAGGTGATGGTAGCACTATATAAAGAGGTTCAAGCAATGTAATGGGATTTGAAGAGAAGTATTTTATTTGGAGCGGTAGCTCAATAGGAGGATGCCCCTCGAAGAGGAAAGTGAACATGAGAGGATCCCTTCCATAATAGGATCCATTGTATGGTGTTTCCCTACCTCAAGGGTTTGATAATAATAAAAGAGATTTTGCATATTGTTCTTGTATATTTGTTGTGGTTCTTTTTTATTTAGTCTTTGGTTCTTAGAAAGTGGTATCAGATCTTTATGAATGCTTTAACACACTTTGTGGTAGAAATTTATGAACACTTTGACATTGATACCAACCATTTGGGTCCTTTGACAAAGTTGAAACTATCAGGAACAATGGAAGACTTTATAGTTTCCTTTGAGCACCTGGCTTTTCAGACAGAAAGCTTGTCCGATGCCTTTTTTTGAGAATTTTTTATCAGTGGCCTCAAGGATGATATTCAAGCCCATGTCCTCATAGCTCAGCCTCAGAGTTGGGTGGAGGATACTAGAAGAGATAAAGAATCACAACAGGTTGTATCTTCTCAAAACTAAAAACCCTCCTGTATCCCTCGTTGTAAACCAGTAAATCCCACTACTCCCTCCGCTCCACTAAAGATCCAAAAATTGACTAGGGATGAAATGGATGAATGCCACCTCAAAGGACTTTGTTATAATTGTGATGACAAATATTTCCCAAGATACAAGTGTAAGGAACAAAATTTCTTTATGGCCATCTCCGAGGATATTTTGGAAGAGGATATTGAAACTCCCCTTGTGTCTAAGTCACCTAAAACCCCCGACATAACCCCTCCCTCGGACCCTCCTGAAGTAGAACCGATCATTTCCCTCAATGCTCTCATTGGTTTCTCCACTCCCCAAACCCTCAAGCTAATTGGTTACATCAAGCATCGGAAGGTCATCATTTTGGTTAATAGTGGAAGCACCCATAATTTTATTCATCACCGCATTTCCCAAGAAACTCATTGCGATATCCATGCCGTCAATAATTTCCAAATAACGACTTCCAAAGGTGTCTCCATGAAATGTGGAGGGCGTTGTGAAAATGTGCATCTCCAAATTGGTGAATACCACCTGAAATCTCATATGCTATAGACATGGGCGGTTGTGACATTGTGTTGGGTGCAGACTGGCTAAGGACTTTGGGTCCCATTCTCATGGATTTTAAGGAATTAACCATGCAATTTGACCAGGAGGGCCACCAATATAAGTTCCAAGGCATCACCACTGGTTCACCTAAGATCATTAGTTCCCATGGCATGGAAAAGATGCTCAAAAAGTGTCATTATGGTGTTATTGCTCAACTCCATGCCATCCAAGCAACATAAACACCCTTGGTGCCGCAAGACCTCCAAGTCATCCTTTCTAAACATCAAGTGGTCTTTTCCACTCCCTAAGGACTCCCTCCTTCATGTGGTGGTCATGATCATTCCATTCCCCTTGTACCCGGAAGCCTTCCTCCCAATATCCATCCGTATTGTCACCCCTTTTCCCAAAAAAATGAAATTGAGAAAATGGTCCAAGAACTCCTTAATGCAGGTGTTATCTGCCCTAGTATGAGACCCTATTCTTCTCCTATGGTCATGGTCCTGAAGAAAGAAGGTTATTGGTGAATGTGTTCTGACTTTCGTGCCCTCAAAAAACTTACCATTAAAGACAAATTTCTCATTCCTATCATTGATGACCTCCTGGATGAACTAAGTGGTGCCCAATTCTTTACTAAACTTGATCTTCGTTCAGGTTGCCACCAGATACATATGAAAGAGGAAGAAATTCCTAAGACTTCCTTTAGAAATCATGAGGGCCACTATGAGTTTTTGGTCATGCCCTTTGGCTTGTGTAATGCCCCCTCCACCTTCCAAAGCCTCATGAATCATGTCTTCCATCCTTTTCTCTGTTATTTTGTCTTAGTTTTCTTTGATGATATCCTCATTTATAGCAAGACCTAGAAAAAACATATTGTTCATGTGTATCGAGTTCTCCATCTACTCTCTTAGCACCAACTTTTCTTGAAACAGTCTAAATGTGATTTTGGCACCTCAGAAGTAGAGTACTTGGGTCATCTAGTTGGAAAGGACAATGTCGGGGTGGATCCTAAAAAGATTGAAGCTATGAAATACTGGCCTCACCCAAAGACTCTCAAAAGATTGCGTGGATTTCTGGGCTTAATAGGTTATTATCGCAAGTTTGTTAAGAATTACGAAAATATTGCAACATCTCTCACTGCTCTCCTAAAAAAGAACTCTTTCATTTGGACTCCAACTATTGCTCAAGCTTTTCAAGCCTTGAAGATGGCCATATGCACCACTCCAATCCTGGCCCTTCCCGATTTCACAAAGACCTTTGTCTTGGAATGTGATTATTCAAGGAAAGGAATCGATGTTGTCATTATGCAACAGGGTCAGCCTTTGGCCTTTGCCAGCAAGCAACTGTCTCAAAGAAATTTGGGCAAATCTATCTATGAAAAGGAAATTTTAGCTATTCTGCATGCCTTTGATTTTTGGCACCCTTATCTATTGGGGAAACGCTTCCAAATTAAGACAAATCATCAAAGCCTCAAGTATTTTTTGGAACAACACATTTCCTCCCCGGAGCAACAAAAATGGGTAACTAAGCTATTTGGCTATGATTATGAGATCATTTACAAGAAATTCAAAGAAAATGTGGTTGTGGATGCACTTGTTGGATTATTGAGAGGGGGGGTGAATCAATAATAATGTAATTATAATCCTTTTTCTTCAAATGTTATATCAATGTAGAATTATTATCCAATAATGAGCAGTAATAAATAAACAATCACACACATACACAGTACACCAGTGTTTTACGTGGAAATCCAAATCGGGAGAAAACCAAAGAATGTTTTTTCTTATATGTCTTGAAGAATTACATTCATTGGAAGAACCAAATTCCTTTGTTTTCCAGCTGCAACTGGAAGGAGGCTCCAACCCCCTAGTTTCTCAGGCTACAACCTGAGGGAAGCTTCAACTCCCTAAATCTCTGGCTACAACCAGAAGGAGGCTACAACCCCCAATGTTCTCCAGCTACAACCGGAAGGTGGTTGCAACTACCTGTCCTTGCCCCGTCCTGCCACCCTGAAGTAGAAGTAGAATGATGGAACCACTGTCACACTATCACTGTGAGATATACCACTGTAAACCTGTACCAATAAGTCTGAACCATGCATCAACCATGCATCAACCTATACCTCAACCTGTAATCAACCTGTACCATAAACAAGTGCATCAACCATGCACCAACCTATAATCAACCTGTACCATAAACAAGTGCATCCAACCATGCATCAACCTGTACCTCAACCTGTAATCAACCTGTACCATAAACAAGTTCATCAACCATGCACCAACCTATAATCAACATGTACCATAAACAAGTTCATCCAACCATGTACCAAGTATGTACCAATCATGTATCAACTACTCATCAACTATGACTCATCAATATATACCAACATCATCAACTATACACGTCATGTATGTGTGCCAACTCATCAACTACTTGTCTCAACCATGTACTCAACATGTACCTCAACCAAAATCCCTCATCAATTTCATCATCCAAATCTGATTTGTAGCTCTGTAATATACCTGGCTTATATGATCACATTCCTACAAATCTTCCTTAACTTTAAAAACAATAGACTAGCATTTTCATCAAATTTTTCTTTAGTCTCACATGCCTAGTTTTAGATTAGTCAACAACCCTGACTTGAAGTAATCATAACTTTGAACCTGTAATGTATAAATATCTAAAACTGATACACAATGTTCTTCAGTGTGTTTTATGAAATTCCTCCAAGTGGAACTACTTGGAACCTCTCAGAAAAGGAGTTATAGAAAAAATGGCATACCTTGCGGAATTCTGGCATATTCTAGAGAGCACCCTTGTAGAGCGTGCCCCGCACAAAATATTTGATGAAATGATATAAAAATGTTAAAAAAAATACTAATAAATGTACCCTAACCAGCACATTTTTTCTCACTAAATTTCGATTTGTTATGAAGAAGTTATGACTTTTTTACCCGAAACACCTGATTTTGACTAGTTTTAGGACTGGCCACAAACCCTATTTTCCACAGAGTGTAAATCCCAAAATACAACGACCCACAAGATGAATTTTTAACCATAGATACTTGGATATGTTTTCTCACTTGCATAGAAATTTCCAGATCTGAATCATTATAGAAAAAAAGTTATAGCGAAAATGGTGAGATGACATGAAAATAACATACCTTAGAAAGCACCATCAAAAGAATTTATCCTTCCTTGCATTTCGGCCTTCTTTTCTTCACTTTCCTCAGAATTTCGGCTTAGATATCATTTGTAAATGTCAGAAACCTATAGATATTCAATATTCTCAAGTGTGTTTCAAATGAGAGAGCCTTGCCTCTTATTTATACTCTCCAAGTAGCTTCCTTAAAAACATATTCTAGGTCACTTGGCCCCACTTTCATTATTTTAGGGTTGGGTCCACTTCTA
>ML788302.1:526271-550977 GCA_009831015.1 Picea engelmannii
ATCACTTCACTTTATTATTTACCTTTTAAAATCTCTTAAACCACTTTGATTACTTTGACCTTTTGGGGCTTTTAGATGACATATGAGGGTCCTCCAACTTCGTAAGGCCATAACTCTCAAACCGTGAGGAGTTATGTGACGTTGTACATACCACCAAAAACGGCATGACATGTACTATCCATATAGAATAGTATTATCTAAAAATATATCATAACTCATACCATTACCCATCAAACAAACTTGGGTCCATTACCCAAAACCTGGGGTCTCCAACTTCTCATGGCCATAACTCTCTAGGATATTTTCCCTAACAAATTCACTTTCCTTCATCTCATTATTCCACAATTAAGAATGGGTTCTCTTACTCCACAAAGCATCTTTCCGTGAGGTTTTACACCATAAGGGGACCACTTTGGAGTTCATCCATATTTACTTCTTATCAACCATGACAAAACGATAATGAGTCATATTTTCATCAAACACTATTGGGTCCATTACCCAAACCTTTGTGCTACGGGTCTTTATTCAAGGGTTGAGATCAATGACAACCAACCTTAATCAACAACACTTTCCCACAAATATGAAGATGAAGGATCCCTTTTTTCTCTTTCCTTCATTATATCAGATTGTCTCCTAGTTGCTCACCAGGAATGGCTACAAGATCCCAAATGTTCGCAGTTGATCCAACAATTGCAGTCCAGTGCTACAACTATCCTAGGGTACTCTTGGATCCATGATGATTTTTTATACAAAGGCCATTTGTATTTAAGTAAACAATCAAATCTTAAATCCACAGTACTTTCTGAGATTCATGCTACATCGACAGCGGGACACTCCAGGTTCACCAAAACCTATGACAGGGTCAAACATTCTTTTTTCTGGGATGGTATGAAACATGAAATTCATAATTTTGTCACCGAATGCAATGTGTGTCAATGAAACAAGGGAGAAACAATCAAATCTCTTGGCACACTACAACCACTTTCGATTCCACCTGCTATTTGGAAGGACATCTCTATGGACTTTATTACAGGCTTACCCAAATCGGAAAATAAATCAATCATCATGGTGGTTGTTGATCAAATTTCTAAGTATGATCATTTATGCACTCTTCAACACCCATTTATAGTGTCCACTGTGGCTCAAATTTTCATGGAACACGTCTTCAAGCTCCATGGCATGCCACACTCTATTGTTTCTGATCACAACCCAACTCGCACAAGCAATTTTTGGCAAGAATTGTTCAAGCTACAAGGCACCCAATTGCATCTAAGTACAACTTATCATCCCTAGACTGATGGTCAAAAAAAATTTGTCAACAAGTGTTTGGAAACATATTTGAGGCGTTTTTCCTCAGAAAAGAAAAATCAGTGGGCTCAATGGTTACCCCTAGCTGAATGGTGGTACAACACTTCATACCATATAGCTACACGCATGAATCATTTTGAAGTGGTATATGGACATAAGCCACCTTCATTTCTCTCATACTTACCTCGCATCTCGAAGTTCCAGGTAGTTGACCAAATACTTACAGTTCAAGAGGATATTCTTCGTACCCTCAAAGAGAATTTGGTCATGGAACATAATCACATAAGAAACAAGAAGATCAAGGTCTCTCTGAACATCAATTTGAAGAAGTGGATCAGGTGTTTCTTCACCTACAACCTTACAAGAAGAATTCCCTCAAGGTTGAGAATTGTTAGAAGCTAGCACCCAAATTTTATGGTCCTTATACAGTTCTCAATCATGTGGGATAGGTGGCCTATCAGTTAGATTTTCCCAATCATTCGAAGCTACATCCTATTTTTATGTTTCCTGCTTAAGGAAGGTGATCGAAACTAAGTTCCAAATTCAAACCAACCTTCCCAAGTTAGCTGAAGAAGGATCCATTTGGTTACATCCACAAGTAGTTTTGGACTAGCATGAGCATCGTCTGTGTCAGAGAACCATCAAGGAAGTGTTACGCCAATGGAAAGATACAACTCTAGTAGATGCCACTTGGGAACCCGCTACCATTCTGTAGCAATTTCCACATCTGAAGCCTTGAGGACAACGTTGTTTTTAAGGGGGAGGACATGTTAGGGTCCTAACCTGAACATAGGTAGAAAAATATATTTGGATGTAATAAAGGTCAATATTAATAAGGCCTTGCAATAAAATAGAATAATTTGAATGTAAGAAGACCTAATAGAAGCTTCTTCTTCTAGAAGGATGTTCCTCTAGATGCTTCTTTTGATAGACATATTTAGTATAGATAGGAGTCGAGGGTATGAGAACCCTATGTTGGAGATTATTGTAATAGAGCTTTGCTCGACTAAAGGTTGCCCCCTCAAAGAGTCCCGTGAACATTTCTCTCAAAATCAAAGTGCTATTTCTGTTGTTATTCTTATATCATTTTAGTGTTATTGTGGTGATTATTCTGGTTATATTGTTGTTATTATGCCATTTCTATCATTTTATTTCTGTTCTGCATACTTTTTATATCTGGTATATTAAAGATAAAGAGGATGAAAGAAGAGAATAAAGGGTAGATATTTGTAAGAATTGTATTTCTTAGCAAGCTAGGGAGCTAGGGAAGTAGTGAGTGACTCAATCCTGAGGGTTAGATCATAGGCTAAGGGGCCTGGTGTGATCTAGTCAACCTCACAGGGATCGAGGATCCTATGGAAGAGTGTAAGATATAATATTGTAAACATGTGCAGTGTGACATATTACTGAACCATAATAAATAGCTTGAGATACAGATCTTTGTGGATGTAGACTGGGAGGGGGTGAAACACGGTAACACCTATTTTGTTGTTAAGTGGTGAATGTTAGATGAATGGATTAGCTAGTTAGATCTAGTATTTCACATGCATGAATGGAATGATTTCTATATTCAGATGTTAAACTAGATAAATAAAGTTTACAAGATACAACCACATATATATTCTCATTCCCAGGTTGCAAACACCGGAGTATTGCAACCACCCATAGAGTTATCTTGGGCGAGACTGTGCAATGCACTCTATTTATTGTGTTGCCTTCTAGTCTACCAGAGGGGCCAATAGTTTTAGAGAGATTTTTTTGGGAGAATATTAAGTCTGAACTCGGGTCAATAGATGATAGTAAGGTCAAATTAGAGTAATTGAATAATAAATTAGAAGAGTAGAAAGACAACAAATGGTTCCGTTTTTGGTTAGTTGGAACAAGATGGGATTGAGTTTATGAGAATTTCTTAAGACGCGCCAAAATAATGCCAGATCAGATGACAAGATGTTAAGAGAATGAGAATTTAAAAGGGGATGTTGAGAACATGGAATCCAAAAAAGGCAGAAATAGAGAGTTGGTTGAAAACAAAAGAGCTAGAGTTTGCACAGAAAGATAACAGAAACCCGAAGTTGACATCGCAAAAATATATGTACAAGTACATATTCAACGACTTGCATGAAGCATTTTTTCTGTGATTTCCTGCATGTGTTGCAAGAGTGGATAAAGTGGTTGAAAGAAAACCATCCTACAAATCAGATCAGACAGCTAGAGTGGAATCCTATAAAGATAGCTTAGTTACAATGAGTTGATAATAAATTTGCGCGTGTAGTAGATTTCTAGTTAGACAACATTGTTGCATGATTTATCACATAATTTGCAGTAGATACAACGAACTCTTACATCATATCAGAACAAGAGTTCTTGAAGGGACATCAAGGTAGGTATATCAGATCGTTATATACTTCTATTAAGATGTTACCATATAGAAAATGTGTAATGAAAATGATGTCATACAACTAAACTTCTCTGCGTGAATGGGGGAAGGGGGGAAGCATTGACAAGAGAAGGAGAAATGGATAAAGGAAAGGAGGAGGAGGCCTTGGACCCAATTAAAATGGATGAAGACTATATCAAGAAGATCATGGAAATAGCTAGAAGAACATGCAGTGGAGTACCCTACCGATATAATATGAACACCAAGAAGAGAGTTGTGGTCGCGAGGGAGGGTTGGGAAAGTAATGAAGAAGGGGTAGAGGATCTCCAGGATGTGGAGCAGATTGAGGAAATACATGGTATGAAATATAAGATGAATATGAGAGGTCGAAGAGTGGGAATGGAAGGAAACATTCATATCCATATCAGTGTCAATTTGGAACCCATAAATCCATGTGCGACTAATACACGAAGAATAACACCACCATTTAGATAACCAAATTTCAAGGGAAGGAAGATAACAGGAAGTACATCTTCACAAAGAAAAACAACTGGGGGAGCCATTTAAACAAGAATTAGTCTAGTATTTACACCACACAGAGGTATTAATTCAACATTCAGGATGGCAGGACATGATCACACCATCAAATTACCAGAATTCAAGGGAGAGGTGTCAGAGGACCCTGAGAAACACTTGTTTATTTGTGAAAAGATATGGGAAGCAAAACATATCACATATGAGGAAACTAAAATTGCACAGTTAGATATTGTTGGCATGAAATTGATCAGACTAGGGTCCTTCTCAAGTTACCAACAAAAGGCACCAGGTAGTCTAGAGAATTGGCATTTTCATCTCCTCCGAAGAGAAGAAGTCTCACCCGAAGCGCAACCAAGAAAAAAGTATAGGGAAGGTAAAGGATAATACTTAGGTGGGTTCCTAGAACCTTCAATATTCACCATGATCTTGCGCATGATAGTCTAACTATAGAAAATATATGAACTCATTCATCCTGTAAGTAAATACGTTCAAGTCACAAAATAATTTGTACACAGAGACAACATATTCATCTTATCAAGAATAAAGAAGTACTATAAAGAGTCAATGCATAAGCATAAAAACAGAATGACACATTGTGTTTAAAATTTTTAGGTCCTTCTTCATTTATTGTCATCAGATCTTCTCAGATACAATCTCAGAGATAAAAATTAGTACTCTGTTGCAAACTTCAGACTCCAGACTCATGTCACAGATCTCTATCTACCCTTTTTCCCGAAATTGTATACAGATTACAATTATATAACCTTTTCTCAACTAAACCCAACCAACAACGAAGAACCATTTTAAAATAATATGCATCTCATATATAGGCTGATTGGAATCTTTTGGATTTGGGCTCCGCATGCTTTCTTGTTCTATTGTAACTGTTTTTTCCTTGCTGGCGTTGCACTGTCCCTTTCCACAATTGATTTATGTTCCTTTACTTGCTCCATTGTCCAACTTCTTCTGTATCTTGCGCCACTTGTGTTTAACCAAAAATTTGACTGTAGTCTTTCTTGTGTAGCTTCAAATAAAAAAGAAAAGGGACCAACAACCTATGAACACAAGCGTTGACTCACCCTTGAGTCAAGTACTTGGCTCTTTTGTGGCTTCTAGGAGTAACTATTCCTTTCCCTTGTCCTCCTTCTCCACTTTAATTTCATATTCTTCTTGTGATTTCTCTTTCTCTACCTCTTCAAACGAAGGACCAAACTATAGGACCAACTCTAAGTCCCACTTCCTCACTTCCTGGAAACTCCCAATTTTATCCTACCACTTCCTGGCAAGGTGTGAGGCTTCGACGAAAAACTGTTGAGTCACATATATGATACATCCTTTGGGATTGGATACAACCAAATATTTCCATTCAAAGTCGGTTGTAGCATCTACCTAATGCATTTTGATATACATTGTTTGAACGACAAGTCAAAATTCATGCAGCTCCTTCTTGGCGATAGATTGTGCTTCAAACAGAGCATTCAACTCATTGTCTACTTGCTGGACTTGATCGAACTTCTCTTGTTTCTCCAGTGGATCCATGGTGATCAAAACTTCTTCATTGAGAAATTGGAATCATGTGCACACCTCCTATAGAGTTTGGTTGAGCCTTTCCATAATTCCCATCTAGTCACTGACTTCTCGAAATATTTTTTTACACTTTGTTGTGCACTTGTGTAGTGTTGCTCAGACATTGTTTCCTTCTAACACTAATTTTTCCATCTTCTTCTTCAACATCCTAGGTTGTTGTTCTACTTCTTGTTGGATTTCCCACAATTTTACTTCTATATGATCTGTGTGAGTGGCCAATTATGACCATTCTCCCTAGAGTATCTCGATTTAGTGCTCAGGTTCTCCTCCAGCATTGGATTTTGGCAGTTGGGGTGCTACTTTACTTATTTCTAGCTAGGCTTCATCAAGCCTCTCCTAGACTCTTTCCAATTTCTGCTCCAGCTGGATCTTAACGAATGATTCCTATGTTATGTGTGTTTTAGAAAGGAGTTCTTCCTACCTTGCAAACTTTGAATTCCTTTCAGCCAGTTGGAGCCTCTGCTCCAGTTGATTAGTTGAGGCCCTCATCATTACAACTAGTTTTTTTGTTGGCCATTGTGCAAGGTCAGCGGAAGAAGGAGTGGCATCCCTAGGTGCTCATACCTGTAGTGGAATTCCACTAGTCATTGAATTATCTAAAGGATTCTCCACCACCTCCTCTCCTGTAGATGGTCCTGGCACCAACCTCAACCTCAACACTGATGGAATGAGCATTATAACTTCTGTTTTGTCCAGGCAAAGTTGCAACAACTTTGCGCACTATTGAGGGTTTTGGATGACTAGATCCATTTGTTCTTGGGTTGAGGTTTCACTTTTTCCTAAGTTCATCTCAGGTTCCTTATGAACCTCAGGTACTTCTTCATCTTTGTGGACTTCAAATTTTGGGGTTGCGCTTCCAATAGCACCCTCAACATTGGTCGTTGAGGAAGTGTGTTGCAGACTTAGGACTTATAGCTTTGGTCCTGCTTGCATCTATGTTGAAGACAGAATATTCTGGATTGGCATAAAGGGTATGATCTGTTGGTCCTATGATTCAGGGTTTGGGCTAGTCAGTTGTAATCTCTGTTCAGGAACTTATAGATTTGGACCAAGGAGTTCTGGTTTCTACTCAGGTATATCTGGGGTATCAAGTTGCATGGGTTCTATATCACTAGTTTGGGATGGAATGATGGTTTATAGAGGTGGAAACTAGGGTTGTGGTGGTGATGGAGGCTGCTCAGTGATGATGGTGGTGGATGGAGTGGTGTTAGGCTCAGGATCATCCTATATGTCTATAATGTGGGCTACTCGATCCATTGTGCAAGTGCGAGGAACGGTGGATGAAATGGGATGGGGATTCAGAACCTTGCTCGATGAGATGCCCATCCTAGATTTCTTGTTCATTGGTTATGTTATCACTCTGTAAATGTTTTCCGACTGATAGACAAATGACAGAGGTAACTATTTAAACTAGCTTTAGAGTTGAGGCACTAGCCTGCTCAACTCAAAGAGGGATCTCTCATGTCACTTGATATTTCTTTAGAAATTAGTGGCTAGATTTAGTTTGTTTTGGGTGTTTTTAATAAATTTGTTGGAAATGAAGGAGAGGAACATTCATGGATATGGAGTCAAAATTCTGAAAGTGAATGAAAACATTGACCAGCCGATAGAAATCTCTAGAGGATAAGGCTAAATGAGGCAATGAATCTGAGTTATATTTGAATTTAAGTAGAATGTAGGAAGATAGAGAAAACAAAAAACTGCATTAGAGCATTATGGAAATGAATTCTGAATTAGATAAGAAGAAACATACATAGTTTAAATTTATTAAGTCAAGAGCGTCACAAGACGAATTCTGGGCCTTTAACTCTCCAATTTAAACAGACGAAAATTTAAATGGAATGACATATCACAGGAAATACATACAATGAAGGAAGACAAAACTCATGTCACCACCATTAGAATCTTTTCATAAAGACTTCAAAACTTCTACATATATATTTAATTCAGCTTCAGAAAATTACAATATATTTCGTAACAACCAAAAAGGTGCTCTTGCACTTTTTCCAACATTAGTTCATTCAAGTATTTTAGTATTTATACAATTCAATTACAATCACTGAAACTGAAACATTTTATCTTCTACAACTGATTATAATAATTTCAAATGAAGGTCTCGGTATATGAACCGATTTACAATGATTACACAAAATACGTTTCAAAACAAGGAATGAATTTCTCTGACTGCTCAACTTCCTTTACGACATCTGGCTTTCCCTGATCTTCTGTCGAATCTGTAAATTTGGTGACACCTGGAGATCATTTACTGGTTCCGAGGAAACTACATTTTGTCTTACCCAACCACACGATTTCCTTCCATTGTGAGTCAGAAGAAATATCGTAATTCATCATCTCCTTAATCAAAATTTCCAGGTCAATGCACGTGGCATAGGACATAGTCGGTAGGCCAATCTTCATTGTTTTAAATTGATTCAAAATTTCAAATTTTGTGGCCAAATACTCTACCAGGCTTGGGCCTTTCAAACTTTCCTCCATAGCTTCAAATTTGGAATGGTCCATCCTACATTGAATGAGGAGAGAATTGTAGTCTTCTTGATTGTATAATGAACCTTTTCCATCCCAAAATGGTGGGAGGCCCTTGATAAACAATTTCTCAAACATATCTTTAAATTCTTGTATACTGTGCTTCATTTTCATAGCTTTGTTTTGAACCGATTTGAGAAAGTTGTGCTTCGCGATGATCCTCCTCGACCAAATGATCAACACAATTCTATCCTTTACCCTGATAGTCTGAAGATCAACATTGGGCACATAATTCAGTAAATCAATAGCATTCTGGGCCCATTCCGAGCGTTTCTTGGATAATGTTTCATTAACAACAATAAACCTGCTTCGGGATGTGGTAGCCACCCTGTCCTTGTCATTTATAAAATTCAGATAAACCTTGAACTTAACAACCTCTACAACAATAACATCTGAGATCACATGTTTAGCTCCTTGTAATAGTGTTTTACCCTTTAAACTTGTTTTCATCTTGCTCACCCTCTCTTGCAAATCTTGGTTTTCTCTTTGGATTGGAGCCATATTTTCATCTTTTGTTTTCATATCTTGTTTCATCTTTTCTAAGGCCCCCTTAAGGATTTTGTTTTCCCCTGTCTGTAAACTCACTTGGGACATAGCTTGAACCAATCCATCAGTGCTTGATCCATCTTCTGTATTAGCAGGTACAATGACAACCATATCTCATGTTTCTAATTGTCCCTATAACCAATTTTATTTCTCTTTTTCCAGCAGCAACAATTTATCTTTGTAATTTAGTGCTTCTTGTATGAATGTCTCTTTTATTTCTCTAGGGCTCCTAGTTTTGTTGTCCGTGGATGTTCTGTGGAGGACATCTTCATCTTCTTCTTTCAGCTTTGGATCATCTTATATTTCTCATCTAAAGAAGCCTTTATCCCTTGAGGGCCTTCAGATTCCAATCTTTTGACCAGTGTCTTCCAGGCTTTGTTGGATGTTTTTTCCTATTTCAATTGCCCATCTAATTTTAGTACATGTGTTGTCAATATTGAAAATTTTAGACTCAAACTCAAGTAGTCTAAATATAGCATGTCACTCGCGTTCCTATAGAACTTTACTTTTTTAGGGGCACCAATATTCTCATAATGCATCTTGATTTTAGACACTTTATCATCATATGTTATTTATTAAACGTCTTTCTTTCACATCCCTGACTGAGAATAGGGAAGCCTTATGATGGGATATTTTCTCTACTTCAGGAAACAAGTCTCTTATTTCACTATTGGCCATACTTTCCTTTACAACATATTGGTTCATTAATTCCTATTTGGATCAATAGACTTCCCTAGGTGTCTCTCTAAATATATTTTTCTTGCTGCTGAAAACCCTTGAGCATCTTTCACTTTGTGTCTTGCTTCCTGTACCAACATCTTCTTTCTTGGATGCACCTTTCGCCATTTCCATTCTCATTTTATTTTCAGGTTCTTCTTCTTCTAGGTACACCACTTGAGAGGATGGTTTAATTTTCATTTTCTTTAGAATATCTTGCTAACTACTGGCACCCAGTGCCTCTGAACTGCTCCTTTTATTATAAAGACTCATTTTTGGAGCTTTGACAACCAACCTAGGGGAACCTTTCTGTGTTGGATTCTGCTGAGGGGATGACTCTTTCTGTTTTGTCTGATCATGTTGCAAAGTGACCTCCATATCTGTGTAGGTTTCTATATTAGCTAGCTTATCAAATCCTTCAACATGCTCATTCTCTTAGGGGCCCTAACTGCTCATTAATCTCCTCTTTGATATGATTTTATGTGGATCAAACTTCCTCCCTTATAACTGTGTAAACCTGAATTCACTGAGTTTGTGTTGGATCTGAAGTAAACAAGACTTATTCTTTACCACAAAGGGTCCTACCATGAAAGGAAATTTCAAGTTAGATGCCTTGTGCACTTTCAGAAAATGCTCTGTCTCTGAAATTATCCTTTGTCTGATAAACTCTAAGGAAAATATTATGGGATTTAGAACGACTGGTAGAAGGTAAGGTCCCTCTTGATATCCATATACCCAAATCACAGTAGATTGTATGAACAACATCCAATCTCCCACCCTACTCTCTGGATTTGGTTGTAAAAATCTTTTCATTTCTTCCAGGGCCCTTGGTAGGTCCATGCCAAAGATAAGACTGTGTGCCCTGGACATGATCTTGTTGATGAAGATAAGCATGGTGATCCTTTTACATTTAGTCTAGATGAATGTGGTTTTAGGGAATTCGGTCTTATTCGATTCCAGGAACATTCTTAGCAAGTGCGTGTAGTATGTAATGTGTCTCAATGAATTGAAATTTACCAGTTGTTAATGCATATTATTAGCTATGAACCTATCGAAACTAATACAAACTGATTGACTAGACTTTGACATAAAAAAGGTCAACATGAAACCCAACATGACTTCTACTACAAACTTGTCGTTATCCAACCCTAAAATTTTACTAAATAGGGAACACGCCCATTGGACCTCAATAATCATAACGTTTATATTGATAGGTAACAACAGACTTTTAGAATGGTGTTCAGGTTTGACAATGGTTTGCAGAAATAAGGTTTTTAATTCTGAGGGGCATTCTCTATAGACTGTGATCATTTTATCTTCCTCAAAGGGATCTGACACTATGGATGAAGACTCTGGTATACTGAGGGTGTGTCGAAGTGACAGACTGACTATTTCACATAAAACCTATGACCCTACCTTATTTAAAATTACCTTTTCTACCTAAGAATAATGCTCCACACACCAGCTTATGAACTCAGGGAAAGGCAAAACTACTTCTACGATGTAAGGGGTAATGGAAGCTTGGGCTACTTCGAGGAAGAGTATATGTTTTCCAACATTGTCTTTAAAATTTGATTTAGACACGGAAATGGGTGAAAATGTAATTTCTGTGTCAAATACGCCGGAATACCTATCAATTAGGGATTCTTCTTTAGCGGTGGATTCTTGCTCTTTCACGAAAACAACGACAGGGTTGTGTTGACGAGTGAAAAATAACACTGACCAACTGGAAGAGTGGATCCGGTCCATGGTTGTCTAAATAACCTAAGCCATTTGGGATGATCCACCTTGACAGGCTTAACGGCTCCGTTGGCCAATCTAAATCCTAGGAAAACGAAGGAAACTAACTAAAGGAACTAATCTAAATGAAAACAACAATTAAAGAAAACTATAAACGAGTCTAAAATATATATACAGTATATTGTCTATACTATAAAAAAATAATTCTTATGAAACTAAATGCTCAATTATTAGCAAAGTTAAATCTTAATCACAAATGTACAAGCATTTACAAATTACAGATTTTAAATGAAAACCTGCTAAAATCATTTGTAACTATCCTATGATAGCAAAACTATTGCTTTTTTTTATTTTTATAATTTTATGAGAAAGAAATAAAATGGAAACTATCTAAGATGAACAATTAAAATAATAATCCTAACTATAAATCTGAACTATATATATCTATCTAAACTACTTAAATAGCTCAATAAACTAACCTGTAATAACGCTTTCCAATTTGTCCCGTGTAAAGTATTCAATTCAGCTATTCGATGGGAGGAAACCCACACCAGATTCTTCACAGGCTTCTCGTAAACAAGAAGTAGTAGTGCTCTTTTGAATATAAACAACAAAACAAACAAGACATGAAATTGACAACAATCTTATGATTTACAAATCGTCGCAGTTAGATAAATCTGTGTGCAAGATCTGTATAAAATGATTCATTTAATGAAGAAGGTAAACCTTTAATTCCTTAAATTGAAACAAAGTAATTACTGTAATTTTAAAATAAGAGAAATCATATATGGAAAACACATAAACCAAATCACATCAACCTGCAACAAATTACGATAGCTAAAGTAGTCGGTAATTGATTGCAAACCGGTATGAAGAAAACTTGAAATAAAAGTTTGATATATTGAACGATAAAGATGTTACAAGACATCAACTTTCATCTCAGTCTGTATTATTATAAATCCATAGTCTGGTTCTCCCCACAGTGATGATGATGGGTTCATTACAAAAACTGACAAGTATTTAAAGGCCACATGGTAAAACATCCCTGTGGGAATTATCAAAGAAAATTACAAAAAATCTGGGAATAATCTCCCAAGTCCCTATTTTTGCCTATGACTAACAACTGAAAAATATATCTAAAATGCTATAGCATGTCCCATTTTTCAATGAAATTCGTAGGTACCTATAAGTAGAAAAGAATACAGAAGTTTAGATAATGTTTTATTGATAAAATTAACAAAAATCTAAATTTTAAGACTAGCTACAGAATCTTGCGATTTTGTAGCTGGTCTAATTTGAACACAGAATCAATTTAAAATCAATCCAAAACTTAACATAATTATATTCAACTTATTAAACCAAATCTTTAATTACTAATTCCAAACATAGTGAATCATTCATGCCACACCAAACCAAACTTGTATGCGAATTGAAACAAACGAAATCATGGTTTCTTAACTGAATGGTGACAGGAATACATGAAAAATGTCAAATGTTTGTTATTGCCAATTGGGAGTAGACATAATCGATTGACAGTTGGGGAAACAACGAAATCATCTCTTGAACCAATTTTCAAAACAGACTATAATCGATTTAGCCAAGTCTTTCATACGAATTCAATAGAGACAAAATATGTCAATCTGAACTTAACAAAATCGTTTTTCAAAATCAAAACTAATAGAACATTATCAAATCTATCTTTGATACCAATCCAATTCATACAAGTAATTATTCTAATTCAAGGCACGCAACAATCGTTTGCAAATTAAATCAAATAGGAATGAATCAAAACAGTTTGGGGCCGACACGATCAATATGCAAAATCGTATCAATCAAAACATAGCCACTCGATTTTAGGAAACAAATCTTTTATACAGGTTGAATGCAATCATAATCCAAATGAAAATATTTATTCAAAACGAAACAGAATCATTTCTGGTAAATCGAAGTCAACAGGATTGTTTTGAATCTATTGAACAGAACCAAACAAAAGCAAACCCAATCGATTATATTAATTCAAACATAGAAAATTGTTTCAAAAGAAAACCAAACAAAATCGAAAACAAATGAATTGTTTATACTAATCTAAGAACAATAAAATCGCATTAACCAAATCATAGCTGTGTCCGAGATTAGAAAACAAATATTATGTACATGATTCATAACGATATCATTTTTGGTAAAACGAAAATAACAGAGTCGTTTTGAATCTATCAAAACGAAAAGAGGTATTGAAATCAAATCCAATCGATTATATTAATTCAAACCAACTCATAAAACAAAACTAATATTGAAATTCATACATAGGAAGTAAGAAAAAAACTCGGTCATGATAATTTTGAATTGACAAAGGTCGTTGCTACCTCGATGTTTCTGAAGACAATTGAACCGATGGTTTTTTATTTCTTCTCATTGGCTTGAAGCCTCTCTCTCTCTCTTTTGACAGCACTGTAACTTGTTCCTCTAACGATTTGATCTTAGACTGCAACAGGGGAACGTCGGTGTAATAACATTCAAGCCAGGAATTACATTGTGTACATGATGGTTGATCAGGTTTTGTCACCACGGGCGAGGGTTTGTTCAAGTTACCAGGGGTTTGATTGTGCAACTTGATTCCCAGGTAATTAGGGTCATTTTTGAGGAACGAAGGTAAGTTAGAAACATAGTCATAGGGTTCCTTAGAGCATAGGCCATGAGAATAGGGATATTCTTCGGCTAGGAAATGCTCAATATCGGAGTCCGAGTCCTCGCTGAAGACTATTTTCTTCTGATCAACGTTTTGCTTGGGCTTGTTCCTGGCACATATGGATATCCATCGTGCATTTTTATTTCCCCTACTATTGACAGTAGTATCATTTCTGCCTTTCTTCCTCACAGGCTTCTTGACGGCCTTAATATTTTCTTTAGCACATGGGTCGGCCATGGTATTGGGTAGGTCCATGTCGGGGCAATCCGAGGGTTTGACAGGGGGTAGAAGGATATGAAGTGGCACGGTTGGTCCAACCAATGTTTTAGTAACCACAACCTTGTCCACTTGGATAGACTCAGGAGTGGCGAAGCCATTCCTGGATAGGAAGGCTTGCCAACAGTCACCATGAAGGCTCAAATGGTGGACGATAATGAGTTTGATCAAGCAGTGATGAAAAAGGTTGCTATCAACCTTCTCATGCTTGAATCTTTTGGACATTTTGTAAAGACTACGCAAGAGATAATGTGAGATAAGATGATACAGAAATACCAAGCCATACCGACCTTTGTAGGTCACAAACTGTTTAACAATCGCTAAAAGATCATGCCACCTGGGTTTGAGGGTAGTGATAGGAATACCTTTATCATAGGAGACAATCTTCCTTGATGTGAATAATAGCAGCCACAACACCTCATCTACTTTGGAATTTTTAAACCACCTTTTCCCTGTAGCCGGTAGTCCTTTAGCTGAGCTTAAGAATTCTTCATTTAGCTCGAGTTGTATGTCTCTGACCTTAGCCCTACATCCGTCGAAGGTGAGGGTGAATTGTTGGGCAACCGAGAGGTTAAAGCCCTGAAACCTTTAGATAAACACCAACCAACCACCATTTTCCAAATACTTACGAGCATTGTCAAACAATAGGAGTGTTTGGCTACCATTTGGCTCTATGCGCACCACCGGTTCCATAGACGGGAGCACAGAGTGAGCTGGGTGAATGGGAAAGGGTTTGAACAGGATATACGCAGGATCGAATAACTCACAGACTCCCCGAAAACAATAGAGTTAACCTGGGATAGGAGGGAGGCATTAATGCCTGAATGTGTGAGGGTGGTAGAGCTAGATCAACCCATGCAAAATAGTCATTTCCATAAGTACAACTGATGGTGCATATGGTGATTCAAATTACTATTGCATGTGTTAAAGTAATGTCATTCAAACCATAAATGAAAACTATGGTAAGTTGACCCAAAATTTGCATAAGCATAGCGTTTGCATAGTTTTAAAACCAAAACAATGATTCAAAATCAACACCGAGGGTTCGATCATATCAAATATGTGTTGTATGAAATGATTATACCAAGGGTCTAACCACAACGTCAATGTGTTTTCATGAAACCAATGTGTCAAGGAAATCGATGAAAGACTATAGAACATCAAACCACCAATGTAGTAAGGACTTAATGACAGTCATTATAATATCATCACAATATTATAAAAACGAAATCATATTAACAATTAAAGGATGCCAGATGAGTAAAGATCTTGGTGTCTTGCCAACTGTGCGACTATAATTAAATTGGAAACGCAATGAACATATAGACAAGAGTGATCATAACAATTCAGTGACGATTTTAATGTGACTTCGAAATCAAATTTTTCACGCTTGCAGTCGTGGAAACAAGAACAAAGGTAGGTGTGCAAATGCGCAAAATAATAATGTCGTTTTACTCAAAGATTGTGATGAAAATCAAGGGTTGCAAAAAAATAGTGTAGGAAGCTTATAAGGATAGGATAAAAATGCGAATTGGCTGCCAACAATGGCAACACACTGGTAGAAGAAGTTATCTCTGCCAAAAGAACAAATTCAGATTAGGATAACAAGAATAATTTCAACAGAAATAACCAAAAAATTGTTTAAACATAATCAATGATCAAATATTCCAGCAGTGTTTAAAGGATGAAAACTGATAACATTCTTAAGATAAGCGAGCCACAATATTAAAGATAAAATATCCAATACTATTGAAAGAGCCACTGCTTCCAGCAGGCATCCATATCCTCGACAGGGTTTCCATTTAACCCACTCTGATATTCGTATCTTGCCAAGAAGTTCTAGATCAGAATAAAGGACATTTTAATGTTAGAGGTTTCATATTTGCAAATTTTCATATACCCGACATTGCTTCGCTGCCAGCAGGCCTGTTCAGTACCTCGACAAAGTTGTCTTGTGTCATGCATGCATTTACCCGCTGCCAGCAGACCTGTTCAGCATCCCGGTGGGTTTACAAGCACTTCCCACAACTCTTTTAATGATTTATTTTGTTTTTTAAAGATATATAGTTGAGCGGGGTGACACTAAAAATTATGATATTTTAACATATTTTTTACAGACCTCAACAGAATTTTTTTTTAGAACTGTCCTTCATTAAGATCCAGAGATGGTTTATTTATAAAACCAACCTTCTAAGGTAGGGAAACATCTTCTGATTCGTTCCTTTAAGGAGCAGGGACAACATAAGAAGATAATAGATGATCGTGACAGGCTTTACTCACAGATCGAAATCAGTTAACTTCTTTCAAACAACAGTCTTTGCCAACACAGATGTAAATTTCAAAAGTATATAATTGATGTTCAGACAATTTTTCAGCAGTCGTCTCCGTGAAATAATTTTTTGTTTTCTTTTTCTGAATAGTTCAAAAACAGGTATGTTTATTTCTAAAAACAAAATGATAAGTACAAAGGAAAAAATCAAATCCAAAACAATAAAAGACAAGCAAACAAAAGAAAAATATGTACATAGTATATAAAGGGTTGTCATCAAGAAAAATATCTTTTCAGAGCTTGGCCATTCACCGGATAGGTGTCAGGCTGCCCCTCTAGATTCTACAATCAGAAAGAGCTGGGACCCAATTTCTCAGCAATAAAAAACGGTCCAAGCCATAAGTTTTGAAATTTCGTGTGCTCTCCCTTTCCTTCATGCAGTTTGTCCCATTTCAAGACAAGATCACCTACTTCGAAGTTCCTATCAGAGGAAGAGTTAGAATCAAACCAGCTTTTGAACACTAGTTGACATTGATCTAACTTACGTTTAGCTTGGGATCTTACCTCTTCTAGTTTCATTAAGGCGTTAATTCGGTTTTCCAAAGGGGGACAATCTTCTTCTTGTATTTTCTGCGATAACTGTAGTGAGGGAAGAAGAATGTGTGATGGCAAAATTGCTTCTCTGCCATAAACGAGAAAGAAGGGAGAGTTACCTACAATATTTTTTGGTGTTACCCTATCAGCCCAAATTGTGTTTAACAGTGCATTGTGCTAGTTTTTGTGATTCTTAGAAACCGTTCTCTTGATAATTTTAATCAGATTCTTATTTGCTAATTCTGCCAATCCATTTCCTTGGGGGTAGTAGCTAGCTGAATACTTCAATTTAATTCCTTTTTCTAAAGAAAACTCGCTCATCTCAAGAGACAAAAAACAATAAGCGTTATCAAATATTAAACAGTCAGGGATACCAAAACGAGTGATAATATTCGAATTTAAAAAGGCAATTACCTGACTAGTATTCACAGTTCTTAATGCGGCAGCTTCAGACCACCTGGTGAAATAATCTGTGGTTGTTATGATAAACTTATGCTGCTGTGAGGATGGCATATTGATTGGACCTATGATATCAAGGCCCCACTACTGAAAAGGAGAGTCTATTAAAACAGGCTGCAAAGGAAAGGCTAGTTTCTGTAACCACCCTGATGCTTTTTGACAAATAGTACACTTACGACACAAGGCATGGATGTCTCTAAAAAGTGTGTGCCAGTAATAAATGGCTCTCAAAACTTTATGGGCAGTGGTGTCACCACCAAAATTCCCACCAGCTTCTCCTGCATGCAACTCTAGTAAGACTTTTTCTGCTTCGTCTTTCTCAAGACAATACATCAGTACGCCATCAAAACTTTGACGAAACAAAACACCATTAATCAAATGAAAGGAGGCAAAATTTAATCTTAACGCTCTTCTTTTAGTGGGATCCAGGTGACAGGGGGCTGACCCATGTTCAAGACATAATTTTATATCGTCATACCATGGACTGACAGATTTTTGTGCACAACATATTGCATTTTGATCATGTTGTCCTAGGTTTGACCTATCGTTTTCTTCTTGCTGTCCTGCTGCTAAATCAACAACTAACTTGCATAACCCTCGGCCTCTCACTATCTGAGCTGGGGTAATTTCTATGTCGTACTTATGTAAGGAGGTAACCCATTTCGTCCTCTTTTCACCTAGTTCTTTCTGCACTAATAGGTTCCTGACGACTGGGTAAGGGACAATAAATTTCGTCCTATATTTCAAAAGATAAGACCGGAAGTTCTTGACTGCTTTGAAAACAGTGTAGGCTTGCTGATCTACCGTTGGGTAATTAAGTTTAGCGCCTTTGAAAGCATATCTCATAAAGGCAATGGGTGCTTCATTGTTTTCAGTGTTCTTTTGAGTAAGGATGGCAGCGTAGGAGCAGTTAGAAGCAAATGTGTAGAGTCTGAAATCTTGAGAAAAGTCGGGGCTCATGAGAGAAGGAGCGTCTATTATGGACATTTTTATTGCATTGAAATCTTGATTTTCTAAGGGTCCCCAATGATATTGTGCATCTTTCTTAATTAAATTTTGTAAAGGTCTGACCATTTCGGAGAAACTAAGGATGAATCTCCTGATGAAGTTTATCTGGCCTAAGAAAGACTGCATAGAATTTTTGGAAGTAGGAGGGGGGAGTTTCGATATGACTTGATTCCTTTCGGGGTCGATAATCATTCCTTTGCTTGACACAATAAATCCTAAGATTTTACCTTGTTCTACTGCGAAGATGGATTTTTTAGGATTCAAGGAAATGTCATATTTATGACATCGCTGTAGAATGGCTCTTAAATGAGCTAGATGATTGGTTTTGTTTTTTGAAAATACAGAAACATCATCTAAGTAAACTATGATATATTGATTGATTAAGCCTCAGAAAGCGATGTCCATCGCTCTCTGGAAAGTGGCACCGACATTGATCAATCCAAAGGGCATTTTTCAATAAGCGTAGGTGCCCCATGGAGTGCGGAAGGTAGTTTTAAGTTGGTCTGGAGGAGACATCAGGACTTGGTTGTACCCCAAAAAACCATCCAATAAGGATAGTCTTTCAGAACTAGATACCTATTGAAGGATCTATTCCATGGATGGGACAGGATAGTTGTCTTTATCAAACGCTCTATTAAGGTTTCAGAAATCGATGCAAAGTCAGATTTCTCCACTTTTCTTCCGAACAGAGACAAGGTTAGAAACCCATTGAATGTGCCTAACTGGGAAAATTATGTTACCATTCAGGAGTTTATTTAATTCTTTTTTTACGGTCGGTTCGAGCTTAGGGTGCATTTTTCTTAATTTTTGTTGAAAAGGCAAGGTTTGGGGTTTCATAGGAATGACATGTTGTATGATGTTGGGGTCGAAATTTTTAAGGTCATCATACGTCCACATGAAGACATCTTTAAATTCTTTAAACAATTTAACAAATGTGGCTTTTTCTTGTTCAGAACACCCCATCCCTAAATTAATGCACTGCGGATTGTCATTAGTTCCTAAGTTTACTTTTTCATATGATAAAGAGGAACTATTGGTTTTACAGTTGACTGATTTTTTGAATTTATCTTGAAGATCGTAAAATTTCTCTAATCTAACTACAGATTTAGGGATCGAATTTACCATGTCCAACGAAGATTCAGGAGTTCCTGGATCTGGTATTACCGTGAAATCGCGCAAATTGTCATCGTGAGTGCATTCATCTATCACTACACCTTGAAATGTCTATTCCATATGCAGGAAGCTAATAATATGTTGATCGTCATTGAAGACTCTCCAATTCATGATGTTGTCAAGAATGGATGGCCTGAACAACAGTTCGACGGAGAATGCATCTGGGGAAAAACCTTCTGCAGGAAAGATTTTGGAAGCTACATTAGCTAATAGATAGGCTTCAACATTATTCAATCTAGGAATAGAATTTATATTGAAAGAAAAAAATTTATTCATTAAATTCCACACCTCGGATTGGTAACTTTTAATATGCGGAGACAGACAATGGATAGAATCTCTTACCTGTGTAACCACGATTTCAGAATCGCCAAAGACAGCTAAATTTTGAATGTTCATATCTAAAGCTTTTCTGAGGCCCTGCAGTAAAGCCTCATATTCCGATGTGTTATTAGTACATTCAAATTCTAGCCTACATGCAATCAGGGTTTTGTTACCTATCAGATTGATAATAATGCATCCTGCACCAGCTCCTTCTTTGGAATTTGACCCATCAAAATAAAGAAACCAAATTTGATTTTTATCGGGTGCATGAGACCATTGTGTAGAAGCTGTTGGTTGCACATATGCTACAATCTCGGACTGTTGTTCTGGATTGGTGATAGCTGAAGTCTCGGCCATGAAATTGCCGAAAAAGATATCCATCCTTTGTATTTCGGGTGAATCAACAGAAGGTGTATATGGTTCATTGGGATCATTCAAATCTATGACCGTGAACTTAAGGTAGCGTTCACGATTTACCTTGATTTTGTTGGGCTTGCTATTTTCTAGAAGCCACAGGTGAGACCAATCTGTCGCGAAATAGTCGTGTAGCTGCTCCGACAGTCCCTTCTTAAAAATAGACCATACACTTCTGGAATATCCACAACAATAATATCAATGACTTGATGAACTTTGGGGTTAGATAATAATCTTATAAGCACATTCCTTAATTCGCCTACAACTTTAACACTAGTTCGATCAAGTTGGATGATTTTTAAAGTGGATGGTTCAACTTCAGCATTAATATTCTGACATACAGACCAGGGCATCATATTGGAAGACACTCCTGAGTCTACCATACAATTGTGCACGTTTCTATTAAATATTTTGAAAGTTAACAAAAATGGAGGTACATTCCTACGAGTACTAAGGGTGGTAGTTTGTGGATTTTTACTCGCAGTCTCTAAAGATAATTTATCTACATTATTTACATTATTTACATGAAGGCTTCCTTTATCATGAGGATTAGTATTATTCTTAGTGGAAGTCTTCTGAGGAACTTTGTTTTGAACAACCTTGTTTGAATTACCATTTTTGCTATTCTCTGCGATGTTCTGTAACATTTTTTGTAGCAGAAATGAAAATTTTAATAACTCATAAAAAAAAATGTTAGCCCTTAACTTTTTAAGGTCTTCAACTAAATCATAATATAAGTTGGGGTTTACATGACTCTGTTTAGTCTCAGCTGGTTTAGATTTCTTTGGGGGCAAAGTCGTAGTGTTTCGAAGAAAGGTTTGTTTGTTGTCTTACTCCTAGTATTGTAGGGATGGACTATCTCGAAGTTAGCTTGAAAGATGCTATTCGAGAAATGTCCAAAAATGTTTGGAGAATATTCTTCTTCTTGAACTGTCTCTTGTTCAACTACCTACTTAGGAATCTCAGGAGGCATCAAGTTATCCTGGGCTTCTAGAATTGTTTGAAGGGCGTATTGCAGACTTTCTAGATTAAGGCCCTCGGTAGTTGGATTAGGTCGGTTGGTGGGAAAAGGCTTCCTGAACGAGGGTTTGTAGGGCCATTTTCTCGAAGAAGCTTCTTCGGTCATCCTCTTCAAATCTATGACTTTATTTGATAGTTTTTGAATGACTTTAGTTAAGTTTTCTAAATCCGAGATTTCAGATTGTGTTTTATTTTGAGAAGGTCTAGGGAGGATTTCGATCTTCTTTTTGGAAGATGAACTAGTTTCTGTTTTTTTGCTAGTAGTGTCTTTCAAACTAAGGATGTCTTTTTCAATCTGGTTGGCCTCCTCGAAGGCTTCTAACAACGTGGCTTTCTTAGATTGTTTAACCCAAATAGATATACTTTGATGCAAGGCTTTAGTATAGTATGCTATGATAAGATTCTCAACAGGCATGGAATCCGTAGGGATTCGGTTCTTAAGTGTTATGAATCTTTGATTAAAGTATTTAATTTTCTCTTTTGGGTTCATTCTTAAGCTAGAAATCTCCATAACTAGGACTTCCGGGGTTTTATCATCTCCAAATTTTTCCAAAAAGCATGACTCGAACTTTTCCCAAGACACGATGGTATGGGGTTGTTGGGAAAAGTACGAGGTAGAGGCATTGCCCTTGAAAGTGTAAGGGAACAACCTACAGACTACGTCTTCATGCTCGACATTGCAGAGTCTAATGGATAACATAAACCTTTTAATGTGATCTTCTGTGATCTATTTAGAGTCAAGGTCAAACTTGGGAAGCCACTTCTCCAGATGTTTGGGTAAGGGATGCTGAGCCCCAGGTACGGCTACTGCATCCTGGTCGAGCCAAGGTTTGGTAGGATTGTTCTGGTTGGCCATTGGTGTAGGCGGTGTGGAAGGCTAAGAAGAGGAACTGCCTTCGTCAGAGGAGTCTTCTCCCGAAGAATAAGGAGATGATGGAGGTGGTGAGGGTGGTATTCCAGATCCCTCTGCAACAGGAGTGAGGATTGGATCTATAGGATTCATAGTGAGGTTAGTGCCTCTGAGTTGTTCTCTGATATTAGAGAAATCTAAAGGTTGTTCCAAAGGTCGATTTGGTTTCCTTAAATGGGCTAAGGCACTATATGTTCTTAAGAGAGATTGGCAGATAATCTCTTGTATGTCACCACCTGTAGGATTTGGGGTTGCTGGCTCAATTGTGATCTGTGGATCGCCGTTTTATGTGGTTGTTGTTTGAGGGGGAATGTTGTCGTTCGAATGACTTCTTGTCACTATAGGTGAGCGATTAGGTGGTGGAGGATTCTTACAACCGCCTCATGCCATTAATAAATTTCAGGCCCTCCTTCTAGCGCCATTTGTTGACAGACGAAAATGAACGCTCGCCAACTAGAAGAGTGGATCCGGTCTGGGGTTGTCTAAATAACCCAAGCCGTTTGGGATGATCCACCCTGATGAGTTTAACGGGTTCGTTGGCTTATCTAAATCCTAGGAAAACGAAGGAAACTAACTAAAGGAACTAATCTAAATGAAAACAACAATTAAAGAAAACTATAAACGAATCTAAAATATATATATACAGTCTATTTTCTATACTATACAAAAATAATTCTTATGAAACTAAATGCTCAATTCTTAGCAGAGTTAAATCTTAATCACAAATGTACAAGCATTTACAAATTACAGATTTTAAATGAAAACCTGCTAAAATCATTTGTAACTGTCCTATGACAGCAAAACTATTACTATTTTTTATTTTTATAATTTTATGAGAAAGAAATAAAATGGAAACTATCTAAGCTAAACAATTAAAATAATAATCCTAACTATGAATCTGAACTATATACTTATCTAAACTACTTAAATAACTCAATAAACTAACCCGTAATAACTCTTTCCAATTTGTCCCATGTAAAGTATTCAATTCAGTTGTTCGATGGGAGGAAACTCGCACCAGATTCTTCACAGGCTTCTTGTAAACAAGAAGCAACAGTTCTCTTTTGAATATAAACAACAGAGCAAACAAGACATGAAATTGACAACAATCTTATGATTTACAAATCGTCGCAGTTAGATAAATCTGTGTGCAAGATCTGTATAAAATGATTCATTTAATGAAGAAGGTAAACCTTTAATTCCTTAAATTGAAACAAAGTAATTGTTGTAATTTTAAAATAAGAGAAATCAGATATGGACAACACATAAACCAAATCACATCAACTTGCAACAAATTACGATAGCTAAAGTAGTCGGTAATTGATTGCAAACCGGTATGAAGAAAACTTGAAATAAAAGTTTGATATATTGAAAGCTAAAGCTATTACAAGACATCAACTTTCATCCCAGTCTGTATTATTATAAATCCATAGTCTAGTTCTCCCCACAGTGATGATGATGGGTTCATTACAAAAAATGACAAGTATTTAAAGGCCACAGGGTAAAACATCCCCGTGGGAATTGTTATCACTGAAATTTCGTCTGCACATGGCGACAAGAACTCCACATCATCAAAACAACAATGAAGTCACTCATGGCACTGAATTAATTTCACAGCACTCCAGAAGGGAAAAAAACTATACAAAGTAACCAAAAATTGAAGGGCGCTTTACAGCAGCCTGATACGCGCGCACATGCGCGGGACAAAAACGTGTTACTAGTGCATGCGCGCTCGAAGCGCAACTGTCAACACAAAAACCCGCGCATCTAACAATACGATGCATTAATTGCATAATTCAGCCTCCCGACCGCCTATGGACCGGACCTCAAGATGATTTGACTCTCAAATCAGAGCCGGCTCTGCAAAATCGACGGATTAATGACCTAAATAAACCCTAAACGGGTCCCTGTTCACATTTTGAGAAGGTTACGTGACCGCTCGGGAGCTGCTATAAAAGGCCGTGAGGATTCACTGTTTTGGCAAGGAATTCTAAGCACTGTTATGTTGTTCATATGGTTCAAGGCTCATCCTTTGACAACAACCCATCAGTTGCATCACCCAGAGTTCTTTCACTGATGTGCGCAGTTCATTTCATTTGTAAGGAAAGCATTGTGTTGAGGGCCCCGAAGAGCCTTCCGCTGGAGGGAGAAGGAACCTCTGGTCTCTTTCTTCAGCGTGCTCTAGTTTCATTAATACACCAAGCCTGAAACCATTGATGA
>ML788302.1:564464-582890 GCA_009831015.1 Picea engelmannii
CCTCATACAGAAACTCGCCAATGGGGCCCCCACCCTTCATCAGTTTCTCATGACAATTCGGCCCTCCCTGGGGCACACATTTCACACTGGGGCACCCGTTTCTGTATTTGTACATTTCTCCCCAAAATTATTTATTATTTATTGTACAAACACCTTTACCTTCAGTCATTACCTTCCTCGTCGTCACCGTTGGCAACTTGCTTTCTTTTGGCCACACGCAACCCATGTCACCCTTGGATTGGAGCAGTACTTATCATTTACCCTTGCCGACATCGTCCATATCTTCAGAGTACCCCACAGGTCAGTTACCTCTTCCCTCTAAATTTGTTCACCTTGTCCCGCCTCTGGCACAACTTAACACCAGTCTTGTCGTCCCCCTAACACTCGACCTTGTTACACGGTTGCGGCCACTATTTCTCTTATATCTCCTCCAACCAAGGGCAGTCTCGAGTCATCCCACTTCTTGACTTCGTCCATGTACCTCTGCCACTTCCTCAACTCAGTAGATTCCAAGGAGCACCTTTTTGCTTCTGGGAGTCGCGTCCCCCTTTTGTCGACATCAACACACTTTTTCAGAAGGGCGACAGTATCTTGATTCTCATTCTCTATTTTTAAGAGAGATCTTGGACGACATAGGGTGAAACACCATTTCTCCCTGCTGTCGTTGGCCCCCATAACATTCGACGCCAACACTCTCTCATGTTATGGTGGGTCTTACTATGCGACTGTTGGAGTTATTTTTGTCATTTTCCGAAGACCTCTGAACGTGGTAGGGCCATCAATGCCCACATCATCATCGCTGCTAACTACAACGATCATTGCCTATTATTCAGAGTATGTTCCTTTGCAGAATTGTCTTCTGCCTTTATCATTACCACCCCCGAGGGCGCTGCAGTTGTCTACCCCAACACTTCCGTCATCTTTTTTCAGAGTTACATCACACGAGCATGGGGCATGCCCGCCTCGTTTATACACAATTGTATATTTTTTCTCTGCACATCTCTCAGAAGGTCGAGATACTGGTTCCTTCTCTCTCCAATGGATCGCTCCGAAGAGTCCCACTCTTGCTTTCCCTTACAACCACATTCTCAGTAGAAGAAACATTGATGGATTTTGGCTATACACATGCTCCTAACCTCATCCATCAGGGGGCATCTGTTATCACTGAAATTTCGTCTGCACATGGCGACAAGAACTCCACATCATCAAAACAGCAATGAAGTCACTCATGGCATCGAATTAATTTCACAGCACTCCAGAAGGGAAAAATACTATACAAAGTAACCAAAAATTGAAGGGCGCTTTACAGTAGCCTGATACGTGGGCACATGCGCGGGACAAAAACGTGTTACTAGCGCATGCGCGCTCGACGCGCGAATGTCATCACAAAAACCCGCGCATCTGATAATACGGTGCATTAATTGCATAAGTCGGCCTCCCGACCGCCTACGGACTGGCCCCCAAGATGATTTGACTCTCAAATCAGAGCCAGCTCTGCAAAATCGATGGATTAATGACCTAAATAAACCCTAAACGGGTCCCTGTTCACATTTTGAGAAGGTTACGTGACCGCCCGGGAGCTGCTATAAAAGGCCGTGAGGATTCACTATTTTGGCAAGGAATTCTAAGCACTGTTATGCTGTTCAGATGGTTCAAGGCTCGTCCTTTGACAACAACCCATCAGCTGCATCACCCAGAGTTCTTTCACTGTTGTGCGTAGTTCATTTCATTTGTAAGGAAATCATTGTGTTGAGGGCCCCGAAGAGCCTTCCGCTGGAGGGGGAAGGAACCTCTGGTCTCTTTCTTCAGCGTGCTCTGGTTTCATTAATACACCAAGCCTGAAACCATTGATGACCCCTGTGTCTTATGTTTGATGTTTTTGTTTATTTTTGCAGTGTTATTTGCTTTTAGTTGATAGTTAGATTGTAGTTTGTTTTGTTTTTGTTAACCCTTTTGCTCCACAGCTGTTCTACCCTGCCAGACCCAACAGGGTATGCAAGCACTCTCCATTTGCTCACATGGTGACCATTTGAATGCGAACAGGAATTATCAAAGCAAATTACAAAAAATCTGGGAATAATCTCCCAAGTCCCTATTATTGCCTATGACTAACAACTGAAAACTATATCTAAACTGCTATAGCATGTCCCATTTGTCAATGAAATTCGTAGGTACCTATAAGTAGACAAGAATACAAAAGTTTAGATAATGTTTTATTGATAAAATTAAAAAAAATCTAAATTTTAAGACTGGCTACAGAATCTTGTGATTCTGTAGCTGGTCTAATTTGAACACAGAATCAATTTAAAATCAATCCAAAACTTAACAGAATTATATTCGACTTATTAAACCAAATCTTTGATTACTAATTCCAAACATAGTGAATCATTCATGCTACACCAAACCAAACTTGTATGCGAATTGAAACAAACGAAATCGTGGTTTCGTCAGTGAATGGTGACAAGAATACATGCAAAATGTCAAACATTTTTTATTGCCAATTGGGAGCAAACAAAATCGATTGACAGTTGAGGAACCAACAAAATCATCTCTTGAACCAATTTTCAAAATAGACTATAATCGATTTAGCCAAGTCTTTCATACGAATTCAATAGAGACAAAATATGTCAATCTAAACTTAACAAAATCGTTTTTCAAAATCAAAACTAACAGAACAGTATCAAATCTAGCTTTGATACCAATCCAATTCATAGAAGTAATTATGCTAATTCAAGTCATGCAGCAATCGTTTGCAAATTAAATCAAATAGGAACGAATCAAAACAGTTTGGGGCCGACACAATCGTTATGCAAAATCGTATCAATCAAAACATAGCCACTTGATTTTAGGAAACAAATCTTTTATACAAGTCGAATGCAATCATAATCCAAACGAAAATATTTATTCAAAATGAAACAGAATCGTTTCTGGTAAATCGAAGTCAGCAAGATTGTTTTGAATCTATTGAATAGAACCAAACGAAAGAAAACCCAATTGATTATATTAATTCAAACATAGAAAATTGTTTCAAAAGAAAACCAAACAGAATCGAAAACAAACGAATCGTTTATACTAATCTGAGAACAATAAAATCGCATTAACCAAATCATAGCTGTGTCCAAGATTAGAAAACAAATCTTCTGTACATGATTCATAATGATATCATTTTTGGTAAAACGAAAATAACAAAGTCATTTTGAATCTATCAAAATGAATAGAGCTATTGAAAGAAAATCCAATCGATTATATTAATTCAAACCAACTCATAAAACAAAACTAATATTGAAATTCATACCTAGGTAGTAAGAAAACAACTCCGTTATGGTAATTTTGAATTGACAAAGGTTGTTGCTGCCTCAACGTTTCTGAAGACAATTGAACCAGTGGTTTTTTGTTTCTTCTCGTTGGCTTGAAGCCTGTCTCTCTCTTTTGACAACACTGTAACTTGTTCTTCTAATGATTTTATCTTAGACTGCAACAGGGGAATGTTGGTGTAATAACGTTCAATCCAAGCATTACATTGTGTACATGATGGTTGATCGGGTTTTGTCACCACAGGCGAGGGTTTGTTCAAGTTACCATGGGTTTGATTGTGCAGCTTGATTCCTGGGTAATTAGGGTCATTTTTGAGGAACGGAGGTAAGTTAGAAACATAGTCATAGGGTTCCTTAGAGAATAGGCCATGTGAATAGGGATATTCTTTGGCTAGGAAATGCTCAATATCTGAGTCCAAGTCCTCACTCAATACTATTGGATTCTGATCAATATTTTGCTTGGGCTTGTTCTTGGCACATCTGGATATCCATCATGCATTTTTCTTTCCCCTATTGTTGATAGTAGTATCACTTCTTTCTTTCTTCCTCACAGGATTCTTGACGGCCTTAATATTTTCTTTAGCACATGGGTCGGCCATGGTATCGGGTAGGTCCATGTCGGGGCAATCTGAGGGTTTGACAGGGGGTAGAAGGATATGAAGTGGCACGGCTGGTCCAACCAATGTTTTAGTAACTACAACCTTGTCTACTTGGAAAGACTCGGGAGTGGCGAAGCCATTCCTGGATAGGAAGGCTTGCCAAAAGTCACCATGAAGTCTCAAATGGTGGATGATAATGAGTTTGATCAAGCAGTGATGAAAAAGGCTGCTATCAGCCTTCGCACGCTTGAATCTTTTGGACATTTTGTAAAGACTACGCAACAGATAATGCAGCATATTCAAAGGGTAGCCTATAAAACTCATCAATAACCGAAGATGATACAGAAATACCAATCCATACTGACCTTCGCAGGTCACAAACTGTTTAACAATCGCTAAAATATCGTGCCACCTGGGTTTGAGGGTAGTGATAGGCATACCTTTATCATAGGAAACAATTTTCCTTGATGTGAATAATAGCGGCCATGACACCTCATCTACTTTGGAATTTTTAAACCACCTTTTCCCTGTAGCCGGTAGTCCTGTAGCTGAGCTTAAGAATTCTTCATTTAGCTCAAGCTGTATGTCTCCGACCTTAGCCCTGCATCCGTCGAAGGTGAGGGAGAATTGTTAGGCAACCGAGAGGTTAAATCCCTCAAACCTTTGGATAAACACCAACCAACCACCATTTTCCAAATCCTTACGAGCATTGTCGAACAACAGGAGTGTTTGGATACCATTTGGCTCTATGCGCACCACCGGTGCCATAGACGGGAGCACACAGTGAGTTGGGTGAATGGGCAAGGGTTTGAATAGGGTATACGCAGGATCGAATAACTCACAGACTCCCTGAAAACAATAGAGTTAACCCAGGATAGGAGGGAGGCATTAATGCCTGAATGTGAGAGGGTGGTGGAGCTAGATCAACCCATGCAAAACAGTCATTTCCATAAGTACAACCGACGACGCATATGGTGATTCAAATCACTGTTGCATGTGTTAAAGTAATGCCATTCAAACCATAAATGAAAACTATGGTAATTCGACCCAACATTTGCATAAGCATAGCGTTTTCATAGTTTTAAAACCAAAACAATGATTCGAAATCAACATTGAGGGTTCGATCATATCAAATATGTGTTGTATGAAATGATTATACCAGGGGTCTAACCACAACGTCAATGTGTTTTCATGAAACCAATGTGTTAAGGAAATCGATGAAAGACTATAGAACATCAAACCACCAATGTATTAAGGACTTAATGACAGTCATTATAATATCATCACAATCTTATAAAAATGAAATCATATTAACAATTAAAGGATGCCAGATGAGTAAAGATCTTGGTGTCTTGCCAACTGTGCGACTATAATTAAATTGGAAACACAATGAACATATATACAAGAGTGATCATAAAAATTGAGTGATGATTTTAATGTGACTTCGAAATCAAAGTTTTCACGCTTGCGGTCGTGAAAACAAGAACAAAGGCAGGTGTGCAAATGTGCGAAATAATAGTGTCGTTTTAGTCAAAGATTGCGATGAAAATAAAGGGTTGCAAAACACTAGTGTAGGCAGCTTATAAGGATAGGATAAAAATGCGAATTGGCTGCCAACAAGTTGGTGGTCATGATGAAAAATACCTGTAATTCAGTAGAAGGTGTGCGAAACGGGTTCACTTTTGAGCTTAAATTTCAAATGGAGGGTTTGCGCCACTTTTCAAATGTTTGAGTGCTTTTGCATATTATATAATAATGAACCCGAGACCCTCCTTTTATATGTGTTTTTCCATATCAGGGATTGGAGAAATGGTTTTGAGTAGACCGCTTTTCTCCCTGATGTGCCTCTTAGGGCGCCATGCGTCCATGAATCAAACCACAGTAGTTTACCTAGCTTGCATTCAAAAAATTATCCTTCGTGATACTTCAATTCCTGATATATGTCTTGGCCATCGATCTGGGCCACTCCAAGATCTATGGTCTGTCGGGTCCCATCAAATTTCGATATCGGGGATTGGAAAAAATGGTTTTGGGTAGACCTCTTTTTGCCCCAATGTGCCTTTGAGGGTGCCATGCATCCATGAATGAAACCACGATAGTTTCCTTGGCCCACCTTCAAAAACTTATCTCTCGCACTATTTCACCGCTCGATATGGGTTTAGGTCATTGATCTGGGCCGCTTCAAGATCTACGGTATGTCGAGTCCTACCTTTCATGCTTCCTCTATATTTTTCCATATACTTCCATAAGTGATACTCTCCTCCAAATTATCATGCTTCCATACCGATGTAGCTCTTCGCTAAATTTCTGAGACTTGGATCCTATCTGAAAAATTGTTGTGGCGATAACAATGGCCCTAATTGGGGATGCTATCCTCCTTGTGAGGTAGCAAAGAACTATAGACTAAGTGCCTATCCATTGGACTGTGTTTTATCCATGCAATCTAAATCTATTGGTCTTTATTCAAAAATTTAAAATCGACCCAACATAGATAAGGGCCTTCACCTCGGGCTTCAACTATGATGTTTTTATTCCAATTTCTTTATGCGAAAAGAAAATGTGAAAACAATTATGTACAATGAATGGTGCGGTGATGATTTTCAAATGATATAATGCTTGAGGAACCTGCCATTCACAAGCCCTCCTCCAACAATTTATCCATTAATCTCCTATAATAAGTAGGAATTTCTCCCATGGTAGGATGCAATTTTGAACTAGCTCAACCATAGGTGATCAAATTTCCCATGTTTTCCCTTATCTTCATTTATGGCATCCCATTTTACTACCCAATCTCCTGGCTTGAAGTCATCCACCTTGGTATGTCTGTCGAAAGCCTCTTTGATCTTGTCTTGGCATAGCTGAGAATTATTGAAGGCCCTTTCCCTGGTTTGTTGTACACTAATCAACTTGTCATCTCTTCTCCAACTGGCATGTGTTTCTGCCTCCTGCTCCTATAATAGCTTCATTACTGACAATCCCAATGCAGTGGGGAAGATAGCTTCTATACCATAAACTATTTGGAAAGGATATGTGGCAATAGATCTCTTTGGGGATATCCTGTCAGCCCATAGTGCGTGGATGAGATTTTTGTGCCATGCCTTTTTATTCTCTTGTACAATTTTTTTATGATTCTAACTAAGATTTTATTCGAAGACTCGGCCAATCCATTTCCTTGTGGATAGTATGACATGGAATGACCAAGGGTAATGTTGTAATCAGTGAAAAATTCTTCAATTTCTTAGATTTGAAAGTCGTTGCATTGTATGTTATAATCTTGATTGGGAATCCAAATCTGGACAGAATATTGTCTTCTAAGAATTGAATGATCAAATCATATGTAGGTTGTCTGGTAGGAACTGCCTCAATCCACTTAGTGAAATAATATGTTGCAATCAGGATCCATTTGTATTGAGTTGATGATTGTGGATGTATTTCCCCTATAAAATCTAGGCCCCACTGTCTGAAAGGAGCTTCCATTAAAATGGGTTTTAAAGGTAGAGACTGCAATTTTCCTTTCCCATCAATGATTTGACATTCATGGAACTTCGAAACCTCTTTATAAACACCAGGAAAAATGCTAGGCCAATAAAATCCAGCCCTCAGAATTTTATGCACAGTTGTCTTCCAATAATGATGACCTCCACAGTCACCTTTATGGAACACTTTGATGGTTTTATCTTCTTCTTATTCTATCAAACAACTCAATAAAATCCCTCCTGGATCGTTCCAATATAGCAATTCATTTACTATACAAATTTTTTTTCCCTTCAATTTCAAGAATTTGGCTTTTGTATTATTAAATTTAGGAGGATCCTGCAAATGTTTCAGCATGAAGATGATATATGCATACCACATAGAGTCAAGAATTTTTTTGGACATTTGTAGAGTCTCCCTTTCCT
This sequence comes from Picea engelmannii, assembly GCA_009831015.1. Taxonomy (NCBI): domain Eukaryota; kingdom Viridiplantae; phylum Streptophyta; class Pinopsida; order Pinales; family Pinaceae; genus Picea; species Picea engelmannii. The sequence continues at coordinate 572,277 of ML788302.1, forward strand.
CTTCTACTATACTCTCTGACAAGTCTACAATGAAATTTATTCCCAATAATTCACAGTTCATCTGTGCTATCAACTTAGCAAGCCCCTATCCTTTGATCAACTTAGTGGGTTTGATCTCAAGATCATATTCTAATAGTACTGCAATCCATTTCCCCCTCTTTCCTTCTGGTTCAGGTTGAGTCAAGATGTCCTTTACTGAGATATTAGGCACATAAGTAGTGGTGTGGGAATGTAGGATGTAAACTCTAAATTCTTTCAAGGATTTGACTAGGGCATATGCTTGTTTTAGCATTATGTCATATTTCAAAGGCGCATCTCTTAATGTATTATTTTAGTATGCTATGGGATTCTCAAAATTTTGGTCATCTTTCTAGACTAGCACACCTCCAATTGTGTGTTCTGAGGCAAAAGAAAATAGTATGAAATCATTTTCAAAATTAGGACTTGCAAGTACTGGAGCTTTGGTTAATGCTACTTTGATGTCTTCAAAGGATTTTCTTTCTTTAGGAATCCACTTTATTTCATTTCCCTTTCTAAGCATGTTTGTGATGTGTTTTATAATTTCAGCCAAATTTGGAATAAACCTTCTCATAAAATTCACTTTGCCCAAGAAAGATTGTACCTCCTTTTTGCTTCTGGGTATGCCAAATTTCAAGATCTCCTCAAATCTAATGGGGTCTACCTTTATCCCTTCTTTTGAAATTATGTGACCCATCAAATTCCTTCTTCCATGGCGAAATTTGATTTTTTAGGATTTAAAGAGATCTCAAATTTCCTGCATTTTTGAAACGCCCTTCTAAGGTGTTTTAGGTGTTCTTCATCTGAGGCAGAATACATAGTGATTTCATCAAGGTAGATAACAATGAATTTGTCTTTTTCATTAGAAAAATATATGTCCATATCTCTTTGAAACGTTTCCCCTTCATTCATAATCCCAAAAGGCATCTTATCATACACAAATGTACCCCATGGTGTAAATGTCGCCTTTTCCTGATCATCAAGGTGCACCATAATATGATTGTATCTTGAGAAGCCATATAACATTGACATATTCTAAGAACCCACTACTTTCTGTAAAATATGATCAAAATTAGGCAACGGGTAATGATCCTTTAGAGATACTTTGTTCAGATTCCTGAAATACACACACAACCTCATTTCTCCGCTCTTTTTCCGAACTAGCACTAGATTTTCCACCCATTTGGAAAACCTTAGGGACACTATGATTTTGGCTTCAAACAATTTCTTTACTTATTTTTCTATCAATGCTAACAACATACATTTTATCCTTCTTAATTTCTATTTGAATGTCTGGTGATCTTCTTTGATTGGGATGACATGTTGGATCATATTGGTATCATAAACTTTCAGCTCATCATAACTGCAAGAAAAAACATCAGGGAATTCTTTCATTAATTTGAAATATGTCTCTTTGAATTCAAGGCTGAGTTGTCTGGAAAAATTTATGATCTTTGGATCTTCTAGAATCCCAATATTGCAGTCTTCCACATCCCCTTCATTTACTATGATCTTCAGACTTCTTGCGACATCAATGTTATCATAATTGTTTTCCAATGGGACCAAACCTTTGGAGATAATGTTACTCTTTAGCTGAACGATATCTCTGCCAGCAATCTGGTTGTCAAAATATCCTTCTTTTGTGAAAACATTTGCATCCACCTCATCGTCACAGTATTCACCATCAATGTTTAAATTCTTAAACTCATTCTCCATTTTGAGGAAACTTTATATATGTTTGTCATCCTTGAAAACTTGCAAGTGCTTCATATTATATGGTACTGCTAGCTTGTAGTTGACCTCAACCTTTTAGCATTTTTCAGGGAAAATCAAAACTCTGAAAACTATTGCTGAAGTAGCCAAGGAATCAACAACCTAATTCTGTTCTCTTGGAATTGCTGAAAGATTACATTATGGAAACTTCTCCAGGAATTCTAGTACCATATTTCTATAAGCTCTCAATCTGGGTTTTTTCACTTGGTATATGCATTTGATTTGATTTATAGTTATCTTAGATTATCCATGTACAACAATTCATTTGGCACCCAATTCCTCCAAAACTTTCAACCCCAATATCAATGCTTCATATTCAACCATGTTATTTGTGCATTCAAACACAAGCTTATAAGAACATAAATTGGATTCTCCTTTGGGATGATTGATCCATACTCCAGCTCCAACTCCTTCTCTGCATGCAGCCCCGTTGAAATTCATTTTCCATATCTGATCCTCCGCATCATCTTATTGTTCTGAAAATTCTTCTATTTGTTGGTCAGGCTTGTCTTTTTCATCCATAATGATTTATGTTTCCTCTTCTTTGGAGCACAAGTCATTGAACAAAATAGAAGACCCCAATTCAATCTCCACTAAATAGACAGGATGATTGCTAGGATGTAATTTGTTGTTGACCGTGTATTTAAGAAATACCTCTCTATACAATCTTTTGTCTTGACCAAAGATAGGAATAGTGGCAAATGACATGTCCATCTGGAGGGTTCCTTTTTAATTTTGCATCCGATGACCTGGACAACAGCATACCAAATTTTGGAGGGATATCAACGACCACTATGTCGATCACCATATTATTTGCAGGAATTTGTGCCAAAGATACCACCATATCCTTGATCAGGTCAAGGCATTTTACCTTTATTTAATTGAAAGAGAACAGATCTTTATAAGGTCTTGTGACATTGAGACCCAATTGGTCCATGACCAGTTTGGGCACCAGGTTTTGATATGCTCTTGAATCCAACATGGCATTATGCAAAGTCATGTCATGGATTTTCAAACTGACATAAAAATGAGACACTTCTTCATTTTCATGGATTTCTTCTACTCTTGGTCCAAATAAGATGGTTGGGTGATCATCTTCTACGTTCAGGGTATCAGAGGTTTGCCCCATCTTTAGCATCCTGATGATCTGATTTCTGCACTCGCTATTCTTGATTAATTCATTAAATGGTACATAGATTTTGATCATAGCCATATCACTTTAAAAAATAAAAGAGGATAAAGTATTCTCTACCTCTTTGGTGACCATTCTCCTTGCTTCTAATATTTTCTTCTAGGGTTCTTCTTTATTCTTTCCCTTTTCCACAGTACCCTTTGCAGCATAATCCTTCCTAGTAGAGTCTTTCACAATTGAATCTTTTTTGGGCTTACTTGCAAAAGGTATGTTACCCTGAGATTATTTGGTGGAATTTCCCTTTGGAGGATTTGGGGGTACCTTTTGATTTTTAAGGCTATATTGTTTTTGGAATTGCATGATGGTGTTTTGCAATCCTGACTCATAATATTCCCTTTCTACTGATACCCTTTCCTCTTCATTTTTTAAAAAGATCTCACTTGCATCCATGAACTGGTCGTGTTCTTCTTTAGTAAAAAGCATGCTTGTTTCTTTATCATCATAGCAGCTCATGTTGTCTTCAAAATATCCATCAAAATTTTCATCTATATAATTATTTTTAAAAGGAGGCCTTATTTCTTGATCTCCTTGATTTCCTTGATTTCCCTGATTTGCCTAATTTGCCTGATCTGCTTGATTTTCTTGGTTCCCCTGATTCCTTTTCTCTCTTTGTCTAATCTGTGGAATTGTTGGTCTAGTTGGATTTCTAGGTGGACCATCAGCATGTTCTCTAGGGTTAGCTCTATTTCCTAGAGCCATTATTTCCATCATTCTTTCCATGTTTCTCATCATTGCCTCAAACCTTTCCTCTGATGTTTGTGATGTTGAAGGCTGTACTTTATCCTGAGTTCTATTTGTGTCCCTGCCAGAGTTATTTTTCATCTTCCCTAAAGATATTAGGTTCACTTCGACCTCTATGGAATTGGTCATCATGTCATCCAATGTGGCAGATCCTCGTTCTCTTAATAATAAAGAAAAGTCACTTTCAAAAGAATCAACATATCTCAGCTGAGAAGCTTTAAGGGGGGATTTTACCTCAATAGGAATTGCATGGTAGACCTTCATGAATCTGGCTGAAAAATCTTGCACTGTTTCATCAGGTGATCTCTTCATGTTGTTGTACTGTGTCAACAATTGAAGGGGATTTTTCTTATCCCCCCATTTTGCAAGGAAGCTTGTCTCAAAACCTTCAAAATTTGTGATACTCGTTGGTGGAAGGGCTCTGAACCACTTCATTACTTCTCTTGCAAGACTTTGTGTAAACAGTCTCATCTTCACATCTTCAAAGTCCACCTCTTCCAAGTCTATGAAATCATTAAACCAGTAAATATGCTTCTGAGATGATATGTTACCTTCAACATCATATAGTTTGATACTTAGGTTGTAATCTTGAGGCAAATCATGTAATTGAGAAAGCAGTACAAGGGGAGAAAATATGGCTGCCATAGCTACTGTGAGGGGTCGGAGTGGTTGTTGGTTCTGAGTGGGGATCACTAAAGGCCTGACAGATGTGGCTAGAATCAAATCTTGGAATCTCTTGTCATCAAAGATGGTCTCATTTAAACAAGATTCAGACTTAGTTATAAATAGGATTTGCTCAAATTTTACATTGAACTCAAGGTCTTAAATGCTAGTCACTCCGTCCTTAGGAAAAGACAGATATCGGTCCAGATGAAAAACTAGGGTTAATGGATTTTATTTTCTTTCACGTACAAGATTTTCAGGGTTAGACACATGGATTGCAACTTCTGGGTCTGGGTTGCTCCTGGTGTGGACTTTCTTAGGAGACAGGATTTATATCTCACATGGTGTGGTGCACCTGGTCTTTGAGTAACATAGTTGCCAGGGTAAAAATAATCTTAGCCAATAAGGTATTTGATCCACTGTCACCCTCAGGGATCAAACTAAAGCTTTAAGTCATTTTTCCTAGGGTATATTTTTCAATCTTGTCCCCGAAAACGATGCCAAAATGTTATCACTCTGTAAATTTTGTCCGGATGATAGAAAAACAACATAACTAACTATTTCAACCAGCTTTAGAGCTGAGGCACTAGCCTACTCAACTCATAGAGGGCTCTCTCGTGTCACTTGATATTTATTTAGAAATCGGTTGCTAGATTTGATTTGTTTTGGGAGTTTTTAATAAAGTTGTTGGCAATGAAGGGGAGGAACACTCAGGGCTATGGAGTCAAAATTATGAAAGTGAATGAAAACAATGACCAACCGGTAGAACTCTCCAAAGGATAAGGCTAAATGAGGCAATGAATCTGAGTTATATTTGAATTTAAGTAGAATGTAGGAAGATAGAGAAAACAAATAACTGCATCAGAGCATTATGGAAATGAATTCTGAATTAGCTAAGAAAAAACATACACGGTTTAAATTTCTTAAGCCAAGAGCGTCACAAGATGAATTCTGGGCCTTTATCTCTCCAATTTAAATAGACGAAAATGTAAATGGAATGAAAGATCACATGAAATATATACAATGAAGGAATACAAAACTCATATCACCACCATTAGAATCTTTTTGTAGAGACTTAAAAATCTTCTGCATTTATATTCAATTTAGCTTCAAAAAATTACAATAGATTTTGAAACAACAAAAAAGGTACTCTTGCACTTCTGCCAACATTAGTTCATTCAAGTATTCCAATATTTATACAATTCAATTACAATGGCTGAAAATGAAATGTTTCATCTTCTACAACTGATTATAATAATTTCAACTGACAGTCTCGGTATATGAACCGATTTACAATGACTACACAAAAGACATTTCAAAATGACGAACGGATTTCTCTTACTGCTCAGCCTCCTTTACGACCTCTGGCTTGCCCTGATCTTCTGTTGAATCTACAAATTTGGTGACACCAAGAGATCATTTACTACTTTCAGGGAAACTACATTTTGTCTTACCCAGCCACACAATTTCCTTCCATTGTGAGCCAGAAGGAATCTTGTAATCCATCATCTCCTTAATATAAATTTCTAGGTCAATGAACATGGCATAGGACATAATCGATAGCCCAATCTTCACAGTTTTAAATTGATTCAAATTTTCAAAGTCTGTGGCCAAATACTCTACCAGGCTTGGGCCTTTCAGACTTTCCTCCATAGCTTCAAATTTGGAATGGTCCATCCTACACTGAATGAGGAGAGAATTGTAGTTTTCTTTATTGTATAATGAACCTTTTCCATCCCAAAATGGTGGGAGGCCCTTGATAAACAATTGTTCAAACGAATCTTTAAATTCATGTATATTGTGCTCCATTTGCATAGCTTTGTTTTGAACCGATTTGAGCAAGTTGTTCTTGGAAATGATCCTCCTGGCCCAAATGATAAACTCAGTTCTATCCTTTAGTCTGAATTTCAGTAGTGGGCACAAAATTCAGAAAATCAATAGCGTTATGGGCCCATTCCGAGGGTTTCTTGGCTAATGTTTCATTAACAACAATATACCTGCTTCGGGCCGTGGTAGCCACACTATCCTTGTCATTTATTAAATTCAGATAAACCACGAACTTAGCAGCCTCTGCAGTAATAACATCCCAAATCACATGTTTAGCTCCATGTAACAGTGTTTTAACCTTTAACCTAGTTTTCATCTTGCTCACCCTGCCTTGCAAATATTGGTTTTCTCTTTGCAGTGGATCCATCTTTTCATGTTTTATTTTCATCTCTTGTTTCATCTTTTCTAAGGTGTCCTTAAGGATTTTGATTTGTCTTGTCTGTAAACTTAGTTGGGACATAGATTGATCTAGTCCATCAGTGATTGATCTAGCTTCTATATTAGCAGGTATAATGACAACCATATTTGATGTTGCTACTTCCCTGTAACCAATTTTATTTCTCATTTTCTAGCTGCAACACTTTAGCTTTGTAATTTAGTGCTTCTTGTTTGAATGTCTCTTTTTCTTTCTCTAGGGCTACTAGTTCTATTGTCTATGGATGTTTTGTGGAGAACATATTCAACTTCTTCTTTAGGCTTTGGATCATCTTATCTTTCTCATATAAAGAAGCCTTTATCCCTTGAGGGCCTTCAGATTCCAATATTTTGACCTGTGTCTTCCAGCCTTTGTTGGATTCTCTTTCCTGATTCAATTGCCCATCTAAATTTAGTGCATGTGTTGTCAATCTTGGAACTTTAAGACTCAAACTCAGGTAATCTAAATATATCATGTCACTGGCATTCTTGTGAAACTTTACTTTTTCAGGGGAACCAATATTCTCATAATGCATCTTGATTTCAGACACTTTATCATCATTTGTTATTGCTATATTAAATGTCTTTCTTTCCACATCCCTAACTGAGAACAAGGAAGCCTTATGTTGGGATATTTTCTCTACTTCAAGAAACAAGTCTCTTATTTCACTATTGGCCATACTTCCCTTTATAGCATACTGGTTCATTAAGTCCTCTTTGGATTGATAGATTATCCCAGGTGTCTTGTTAAATATATGTTTCTTCCTGCTGAAAACCCATGAGCTTCTTTCAGTTTGTGGATTGCTTCCTATACCAGCCTCTTCATTCTTGGCTACACCTTCCACCATTTCCATGCTCATTTTATTTTCAGGGTCTTCTTCTTCCAGGTCCACCACTTTAGAGGATGGTGTAATTTTTATTTCCTTGAGAATATCTTGCTGACTATTGGCACCCAGTGCCTCTCAACTGCTCTTTTTATTATAAACACTCATTTTTGGAGCTTTGACAACTATCCTAGGGGAAGGTTTCTGTGTTTTATTCTTTTGAGGGGCTGACTCTGTCTGTTTTTTCTGATCATGTTGCAAAGTGACCTCCACATTTGCCCAGGTTTCCATATTAGCTAGCTTATCAAATCCTTCAACATGCTCATGCTCGTAGGGGCCCTGTTTGCTCATCTATATTCTCTTTGATATGATTTGATGCAGATCATACTTCCTCCCTTGTAACTATGTAAACCCAAATTCACTGAGTTTTTATTAGATATGAGATAAAAATGACTTATTCTTTACCACAAATGGTCCTACCATGAAAGGAAATTTCAAGTTAGATGCCTTGTGCACTTTTAGAAAATGATTTGTCTCTAAATTTATCCTTTGTCTGATGAACTCTAAGGCAAATATTTTGGGATTCAGAAAGACTGGTAGAAGGTAAGGTCCCTCTTGATAGCCATATACCCAAATCACAATAGATTGTATAAAAAACATCCAATCTCCCACCCTACTCTCTAGATTTGGTTGTAAAAATATTTTCATTTCTTCCAGAACCCTTGGCAGGTCCGTGCCGAAGATAAGATTGTGTGCCCTGGACATGATCTTGTTGATGAAGATAAGCATGGTGATTCTTTTACATTAAGTCGAGATGAATGCAATTTTAGGGAATTCAGTCTTGTTCGATTCCAAGAACATTCTCAACAAGTGCGTGTAGTATCTAAAGTGTCTAAATGAATTTAAATTTACTAGTTGTTGATGCATATTATCAACTATGAACCTATGGAAGCTAATACAAACTGACTGTCTAGACTTTGACATAAAAAAGGTCAACAGGAAACCCGACATGACTTCTACTACAAACTTGTCGTTATCCAACCCTAAAATTTGAGTAAGCAGGGAAAAAGCCCAGTGGACCTCAATAATCATAACATTTATATTGATAGGTAACGACAGACTTTCAGAATGGTGTTCAGGTTTGACAATGGTTTGAAAAAACATGATTTTTACTTTCGAGGGGCAGTCTCTGTAGACTATGATCATTTTATCTTCCTCGAAGGGGTCTGACACTGTGGATGAAGACTCTGGTATACTGAGGGTGTGCCAAAGTGATGGACTATCTATTTTGCATAAAACCTATGACCCTACCTTATTTAAAATGACCTTTTCTACCTATGAATACTTCTCTGCACACCATCTTATGAACTCAGGGAAAGGGAAAAATACTTCTACGACGTAAGGGGTAATTGAAGATTGGGACCCTTCAAGGAAGAGTATCTATTTTCCAACATTATCTATCAAATTTGATTTAGACACAGAAATGGGTGAAACTGTAATTTCTATGTCAAATACGTCGAAATCCCTGTCAATTAGGGCTTCTTCTTTAGCGATGCATTCTTTCTCTTTCACGGAAAACCCAATAGGGTTGGTAGTCATGATGAAAAATACTTGTAATTCGGCGGAAGGTGTGTGAAACTGGTTCACTATTGAGCTTAAATTTTGAATGGAGGGTTTGTGCTACTTTCAAAAGTTCAAGTGCTTTGAAATATTATAGAATAATGAACCCGAGACCCTCCTTTTATATGTGTTTTTCCATATCGGGGATTGGATAAAACAGTTTCAGGTAGACCGCTTTTCTCCCTGATGTGCCTTTGAGGGTGCCATGCATCCACGAATGAAACCATGATAGTTTCCCTGACCCGCCTTCGAAAAAGTATCCTTTGTGCTACTTCAATGCTTGATATGTGTCTTGGTCGTCGATCTGGGCCACTCGAAGATCTACTGTCTATCAGGTCCCATCAAATTTCTATATCGGGGATTGGAGAAAATGGTTTTGGGTATACCACTTTTCACCCCAATTTTCCTCTAAGGGCGCCATGCATCCACGAATGAAACCATGGTAGTTTCCCCGACCCTCCTTCAAAAAATTATCTCTCATGCTATTTCACCGCTCGATATGGGTCTGGGACACTTCAAGATCTACGGTCTATCGATTTCTACCTTTCGCGCTTCTGCTATATGTGTCCATATACTACCATAAGTGACCCTCTCCTCTAAATTATCATGCTTACATAGTGATGTAGCTCTTTGCTAAATTTTTGAGACTTGGATCCTATCTGAAAAATTGTTATGGCGATAACAGGTTCTGTAATGAATGCAGTGCTAGGGATTTCATTGACATCCTTACCTATCAACATAGATTTCTCCGGCAGTTGCAGGGACATCAATAATGTTCTCTTTTTGCACTCTAGTGGCTACATCTCTTCATCCTCATCAAAGTCCATATGTACTAGGGATTCTTTTTTTTGTACCTTCGAACCTTAACTCGGTCCTACCCCTGCTTCCTGACCCCTCTTCTTTAGCAGCTCCTCAGGAAGAATGTAATGCATCCCCGACTTATGCAGGTTGTGTTTGACTCCAGGCCACGACATAACCTCATTTTCAAAGGCCTCCTCATCCAAGTAGAATGGAAGCATGCACGAGTGAAAGTCCTCTCTTTTGGCATACCTTGGCCATACAAATGTATGGTGGAAATTCATGTTGAATGCTATGTTTCACGTGTTGTAGTTGAGGAATTCATGTGGAATGCATAGCCTCTATGTTACGTCGAGCAACCTATTGTACCATTTGGAGAATGCCATGTTATTGAAGGAAGTTTTCTCTGAGTCCAACCTTGAATTCCAAGGATAGAACATCTTTGAAAATCGCTCCTTATCTTCTGGAGACAATGGTCTTCCTGTGGGTGGCGTTCACTTCAACATTGCGAATGCAAGAAACAAGTAGACATATGTGAAATTACCACCCTTCTCTTGTGCTTCCTTGCAAGCCATGAGGAGTTCCTCCAGTAAGTAGTTGTACCAGTTGAAGACAATGCCATTGGTGCAAAAATCTACCACTGATAGGGAGTCTAGTGTACACTCTCCTTTGTAGTAAGACCTCATGACCTTTCTCACAATTATATAGAAACTGGTCCTAAATGTATTTGGTAGTGTGGGGTCG
>ML788302.1:582927-621161 GCA_009831015.1 Picea engelmannii
CTCTGTGTTTTAAAACTCTCATATAGACTAGGCTCACCCTTCTTGTTGTCATGCTTTCTAGGACCTTGGAAACTTTTGGACACATCCTCACCTTTGATGGATAGTCCCGTAAGCTGGTGGATGTCTTCTGCATGGATTGGATATCTCCTATCCAAACACAGGCTTCTTTCATGTACCCTTCTGATCATAAACTTGGTACACCTTGCAACTTCTCTAGTGGTGCCGAAAATTGGTAAGTCCCTGAGGTTCATGATGGTAGAGTTGAAAATATTGATGAACTCAGGATTTGGCACAAACTGCATGCCTCCCAACTCATCTGGAGCAACACTCTAGAATAAATCAATGTTCATATGAGGGAAAAAAACCTATTCTATGAGGTCGAGGTTGAAGGGCTTGACTTTCTCGCCCTTCCCTTTGATATCGCCCATGATCTCGACTCAGGGGTCGCAAGGTTCGTATAGTACTGCATCCTTTGAAAGGACACTTCGGATCCCTGTAGCTCTCAGTATGGTGAGTCTGAACTATCAACAAATTGAACCGGCTAAACATGGATTAGGGATCACGACTGGGGGCCGAGGGAATGTGCAGGCTTGCTCATGCTTAAAATTGATCAATTCTCTAAGTTCTCTCTAGGAAAAAATGCATCCTATAATGAGTTCACAACACCTTATACCCGGGATTCGCTGGAAAGTTATGTAATAAATCCTATTCATCATTAACCCTATAGAAGCAACTTGGATATCAATTGTCTGACGGGATTAGTTAATGAGGTAAATTTATGGGGTGATATCGAAATTTAATGGGAAAGTTGGTCAGGGACATGGCTGATTCCAGACCTTATTTTTTAAGGGATGAAAATCCTAGAACGAATATTGATGACATCTTTTTGTATCACGGCTTTTTGGTTTAACAGACTTTGGATGGGTTACTATAGCAGTAATAAAGGCTATGACTAGACTGGGTTCATGTGCCACTTTTGGCACAGGGGAATACCCAGGGTTCAAATCTTACAACGCACCAAAAATCCCTAACTATTGTCCCTTTCGGCAACATCTGCGAAGTAGATACAGTCTCACCTGAAGTAGCAATAGGGTGTTGCAGGACACATATGTCTACAACCAGAGGAAATGAAAAGTGAATCTAGGGAAACAACACACAACAATCTAGATATTATTTGCCCTTCCTAAGCATACTTCGCAAGTTAAATCTATGATCTAACACAATAATGCAGTAACAATATATCAGAAGAAAAATAACACAACATCAATCACAAGGAACAAAAAGATATATGTGGTTCACCCTCTCCTAGGGTTGTGCCCATAGAACTACATTTCTTGATATACTATATGAAAACATGCAGTTCTATTTGCGCACTTAGATTGTAGATCTATATCTCTTTCTCTCTTTCTCCCCCCTCCCCGCGTACCCAGTTGCAGGGTTGATCTTCACACCCAACTGAAGATCTTACAATACAGACTCGATACTTCTCTCAACAAAAATAATCATCAATGAACAACAACAATCATTGTATCAACGAACCAACTTAGCATGAACCCTCCCAACTCTTCTATACCTTTATTTATACATTACATAGCAAAAGTCTAGGTGTCAAAACCCGAGGTGCCTAAACCCTAGGTCAACTTGACCCGTGATTCAAGGGCTTTGCCAACTTGTCTTTGCTTATTTTCCATGAGGTGATCCAAATCACTCTTTGATGTCTTTTCCCGCTTGCTAAGTTGTCCATGATACCTCTTCTTTGTTGCTTTGTCTTCCTCAATCTTCTCTTTCAATGGATATCTTTTCCTTTACTTTTCTCCTTCTTTTTTTCTTCTTTAACCACTTCGAGCCCTCCTTGGTTTATTTTCCTTCCGCACAGTTCGTACTTCACTTTTATTCTATAATCTTCACTTCCTTATATAACGAGGGGCCAACAGGCCCCCAACACTCACATGTGACTCATCTCGAGTCACTAAAAGATTGAACCTTTTGTTTCACTTCGATTGTAGACTATGCGGAGCAACCTGTGCTTTCTTCTCTGTCCCTCCCTATTGTGTGAAGACTATCTTTTCTGTGTCTAGTACCCAGTTTCAACTGCACCTGGTACCTAGACACTTATTCCTTGCTTTTACTGAGAGTTGTGAGGCAACTGGTTGTCATAATAAAATTTCAACTCACTCCCATTTACCAGATCTTCCTTCCATTCTCCATTAAGGGTCTTCAACTGCGTGGTTACTCCTTATGTAACATAGGCAATCTCAAATGGTCCAAGACAATGTGCCCTAAACTTCCCTAGATGCTTCATGAACTTACTGTCATATATCAATACCAAATATCCTTTATTGAATTCCTTCCTCCTTATCTTTTTGTCATGATAAGCCTTCTCCCTTTCTTTCTGTACCTGCTGATGAAATCCTGCAATAAACCTGTCTTCTTCCAGTTACAACAACTGCGCAAGCCTATCTTGAACATCGTTTGTTTCATCCATACCTATAAATGTTGCAATTCTTAAACTAGGAACCAAGTATTCCATAGGTACCACTACTTCCAATCCATATACCAACTTAAATGTGGGTTGCATTGTCAGCTTCTTGCAAGTAGTTCTATAATACCATAATATGGTTGGAATTCTTAAATCCCAATCGTCTCTATTCACACTACAAATCTTGGTTAGCGCTATCTCCAAGATCTTCTTGAAGGATTTGTCTATACCATTCTCTTGTGGGTGGTATGGATTACTCTTCTGATGGTGAAATTGAAATTATTGAGCCAAGGCTTCAATAGTTTTGTTGATGAAGTGTGTGCCTTGATCACTCATGAGGATATTCGAGCATCCAAACTTGGTTATAATATTCTCAAAGATGAACTGCGCAGTTGTAGCTGCACTACAGTCCTTAACTACTTTTTCTTCTACCCATCTGGCCAAATACTTTGTCACAGTGATATTGTATCTAGCTCCTGTGTGCCTTCCCAGTCGGTTAATAGGTCCCACAAAGTCAATGGACCACTTCTTGAATACTTGTAATGTTAATTGCGGTGCCAAAGGAATATCATCCCTTCTAGACGACTTTCCTACTCTTTGACATACATCACAAGTTCTGTAGTATTCCTTAGCGTCCTTATGTAAACTAGGGCACCAGAGACCATCTCTAAGAACCTTCTGCGTTGTTTCTTTCCCTACATAATGTCCTCCTATGATTCCTTCATGTTATTATGCAATAATCAATGGTATTTCTTCCTCCATAACACATCTCCTCAAGATCTCATTTGGTCCCATCTTATACAATTGTCTAGCTATAAGTTGAAAGTCGGATGCGTGGACTACCAATTATTTCTTTTGAATGACTATGTACTCATGAGGTGCCATTCCCATGGACAAGAAATGAACTATCTTGGTGAAGTGATCATCTACTTTTATGATGGCCAAAAACTATGCATCTGGTAGTGTATCCTCCAGACTAGTAGGTTCCTCTCCATGTCCCAACCTGGATAAGTGGTCAAGTCCTTTATTCATTCTTCCTGGCTTAACCACAATCTCAAATTCATATTCCTAGAATAGTAGTATCCATATGCATATTCTTCCCCCCAACATTGACTTGTTGGCAAAGTACTTTAATGCAGAATGGTCAGTGAAACTCTTAAAATGTCCTCCCAACAATTAGTGTCTAAATTTTTGCAGTGCATATACCATATCCAAGCCTTCTCTTTCAGTCGTAGTATAGTTCCTTTCAACTGTATAAAGCTTCCTACTTGCAAAGGCTATAGGGTGGTCAATGTCTCCTGCACTCGATTGTGCTAAAACTTCTCCTAATGCAATGGACTAAGAATTGATATGGACATTGAACTCTTTACTCCAGTCTGGAAAAACCAAGATTGGCATAGTGACCATTTTCTGCTTTAGTGTGTTGAAGCTCTGCTGGCATTCTTGTGTCCATTGGAACTTACTATATTTCTTTAATAGCTTATCCATGGGTGTTGTTATATGTGCATACCCCTTAATAAACTTCCTGTATTATCTCGTGTGCCCTAATGAAGTGCGCAACTGTCTAACTAAAGTGGGAGGAGGTAGATCAACAATGATTGCAATCTTGGAAGGATCCACCAACAATCCCTAATTACACACAATGTGTCCTAGCAGCACTCCAAAGGGTGAAAATAAAATATATTTTTTTAAATTCAGGGCAATCTGACATTGCCTGCACTTATCTAACATCAATCTCAAACATTCAATGTGGTCTTTTAGTAGGCTAAAGATAGTCCAATCATCAAAATAAGCTTCCAATAACTTGTGTAAGAATTCCTTAAATGCTTTGACCACCACCCTAGAAAAGATGGCTAGTGCATTCTTCAAGCCAAAGGGCATCCTTGTGTACTAAAAAGAACCCAATTATGTTGCAAATGTGGTCTTATGTCGATCTTCCTTAGCAATCTTGATCTGATGATACCCTGAAAATCCATTTGTGAATGAGTAGACCTCCTGTCCTCCTACATTATCTAGGACTTCATCGGTAAAGGGTGTAGGCAATGGATCATGTAGACATGCATCATTCAACTTTCTTAGATCTACATAAATTCTGATTTCTCCTATATTCTTATCTTGGACCACCAGAGGGCTGATCCATTTAGATTCTTCAACAGGTTCTATGATTCCTGCTTCCAACATTCTATCCAATTCAATCCGAACTTTCTACTTATATTTAGGATTTAGTCTGTAAGGTCTCTGCTTGATAGGTCTTGCATCTGGTATTAAGGGGATCTTCATTTCTCCCATCAGCCCTTTAATTCCCTTCATGTCTGTGAACTCGGTTGGAAACAAGTCTTGATATTGATGCAATAGCTGTGTGACCTTTCTAATAGTAGCATCATCCCAATAGTCTTCAACATTTTCTAATTTAGTTTTTTTATCTATTCCAATATTAACTTTTATAATTTTAATGGGTTGTCCAATAAATGGTAATTCAATCCCCAACCCTTCTATGTCTCTATCACCTTCAGTTTCTACAATGTTTAGATCTCTAGGGTTATCGTCCTCGTCAACATTGATATTATAGCATTCATCTAACTGCTAAAGAGGTGCATTCCATTCATCTTCCTCTTGCTCAAACAGAACATTAGTTGCCTCCTCAAAGACTTCCTGTCTCACTATTTGTAAAGCCTAATCTACTGTAGGGTACTAAATTTCAAATAAAAATGTAGCTATAAAGTTTTGAGTCATTCCATACCAGTCTGTAGTAATGAGGCACAATTTTTCTTGAATATACCAATTGATAGGCATAGTATCCAAGGTGTTAATTAACTTATGCACCCATTGTTATTTAGATATGTTGCTCCAGGATTCCTCACAAATTCGCATCTGGTCCTTTGGACAACTCTGGCCTGTGTATCTAACTTCACATCCTTCTTCTTGGTCTAAAAATCACACTATCAATAAGGTGTGACACTGTGTCCACTCTGTAATGTTCCTCTTATGTTCTCCCCACCATCTAGTTGGTGTGGCTTTCAAAGCTTCATCTAGTGCCAACATCCTCTGTTGTACTGGTAAAATTTTCTCAAATTCATCTAGAAATGTCTCTAAATGATTTAAACCATTGAATGTTGGAAGATTACTTACTTCTGTGCCAATCCAGTGAACTGCTTTGGTCAATCGGGCACATCGCCATGTGGAGACTTCATACATTCTATTCTGCGAATTTTCCAAGGATTCCTTTGAATCTAATGAACATGCACTTTCACTTCGCCAGCTGAGATTTCCATTTGATGTAGGATTGATGTGGTCCTACTATCTTGTTGTCAGTTTGTAAATTTTCTCTAGCTCATATGAATGGTATTCTTCCCTGATAGATTTTGTGTATCTGCGACCTTCATCTGGGTCCATAGGTGCAATGACTTTAAGTCCATTACCCTCAAATTTCATTTTTCCCTTCTTTAGGTCAAAAACAGTTGAATTGTTGAAAACCTAATCAATTCCTAATAGGGATCGATAGGGAAAACGATCATCAACAATTTCAATCACTTTGAAATCTACAAATGTCCTTATCCCATAAATGTCTACAGGAACATGCTCTAGTCCTCCAAAGGGGCTAACTGTCTATTTATTAGCCATCCTGATCCTGATAGGAGAGTAAATCAGTCTGGGTTTTCCCATCAGTGCACAAGTCACCTTTGTCATAACATTGACTTCTGATTCTAAGTCGAGGACCACATAGTCTACATCATAGTCTCCAATATGAGCACTAAGGTGTAATTCCTTGTTTGTTCTTCTCTTCCTTGATACTTGGTTCACATATCTACTCAACATAGGATTTATTTTGCAATTTCATACTATATTACTAGGTGTTGTAATTCCTATACAACCTTTTCATCTTTAATCAAATTGATACAAGTATATAAAAATTCCATGAGCTTGCTTACCTATTTTCCTTGTCTAGCTAGGGAAGACTGATCAAATGCTGGTGGAATTTCATATTCCCTTACTTCTGGTTGTGCCTTAGATGAAGAAGCTTGTTCTCCTACAAATTGTTTCCTTGCTTCTTCAAAAGTATTCCTCTCCCTCCTTGGATCAAACAACTGTGTCTTCTCTACAACTCTTTTGATTCCTGATCCTTCTGCAGTTTTTCCTAGAGTCACTTTATCTTCCCCTGTAGCATCGCCTCCTCTAGTAATAAAAATGAGTCTAAGGTCCTCACCGCGAGGTTCTACTGATATTAATTGTACTTGTTGGTTTCCTCCTCATATCTCCTAGAGTTTGGCTAACAATACTGGGAAATATTCAATGACATGATCAAACGAGTTACAATAGTTGCAAGTGGTACAAGGGTTTTGACAATCCTTTCCCAAATGTCCTGGTTGTACATAATTATAATAGATAATATGACCTCTACCTCAGCCCATACCTCCTTCTCATCCTCTTTCTCTAAATCCACCATGAGGATTTAAGTTTCCTCTTCTTGGGGAGTCAAACTACGCATTGTTTCCCTCTGGTTGTGTTTCTCCTTGAATTCTATCTGTATCCCTTGATATTTCATGCAAGAGATCATAAGTCCTACAATCCTTCTCATCATGTCCCACCGACTAACAGGATGTGCATTAAATATTGGTAGGTGTCTGGAAATAGTTTTTCATATAATAACATTCACCATGGCAATGTCTAGTTCTACATACCTCGCACTAGGGTAAAATAGCCTGCTTCAAAGGACTAGGTGCTCCATAGGCCAAGTATTCATGAAATAGGGGAAAATTCTCATTGTCATGGTCCTCTGATTTAAATCTGATACATCAGATATATTCTCTTTTCTTATTTCCTTTATCTTTCTTCATATCTTTGACTTGTAAGGATAAAATAGTTAATTGATTTAAGATCTGACTCATACCTGGGTTGGATTCTCCTACAGGGGTTTCTTCTAATTTCATGGAAATATCTAGAGCTTTAGCCAATGAAGCAACTTTTTGTTGCATCAGAGGAACTCTAATATGTGGCAAGAGAGCAACAATGAACCATTCTTTGTTCTGTTCATTTGGAATCTAAAAACGCAAATGACCTGTTAGAGTCTTAAACCTTTGTTCAAACTCCCAAATAGGTTCAGTGACCTTCTACTTGATTTCGTTTAGCTCCATAATGCACCATGACTCTGACTTAGGTTTCTTGAACTATGCACTAAATGTAGTCTTGATAGAATTCAATGGTTTAGGCTGTCCCGGTCCTGAAATAAACTTCATATACCAGTTCAGAGCATGATCCCTCAAGGTAGTACTAAACTGAGTTCTCTTAACAACTTCGTCGGTGACTTTCTTAATGGTCCAAATAGATTCTCATAAGAACTAGTGCTGATCAGCATCTTCAGATCCATCTCCTCTAAAGATAGGTAACCACATTTCATCTTCCATAGATATTCCTTGGTTTCTCGACTGAGTATGTGCTAAAATGTTGGTAACAATACTCTGAGTACTCTGACTAATTTGGTTACTTAATGATTATAAAACAATAGGAAGGGTGATATACTTACTTCGACAGTTGTTACACATTATTTTCGTCACCCTCATGATCGTTAATGATGTAAACCTATATGTTTCCTTCATAAGGGTTAGTGGCTTGAATTCCTAAAGAAAGAAGGGAGAATAATTTTTCTTGAGAGATGAATGTGTGTTTTCTTCTATAAAAACCCTATTTTGGAGGATTTCCACGGGCTACACCATAGCTAGGGTGCGAAAATTCCTGATTTCCACACGCTACACTATAGCTAGGGCATAGAGTTTCCACAGGTTGCACTATAGCTAGGTCGTAGCGGCTTTCGTATGTGGGAAAAATGAGTATTTTCTCGATGCTTCTAGAAGGAGAAGCTTCTATGGTTAGGTGGCCTCCAAATGGTTTGGATATTACTTTCTTTCATGATTTAGTGAGATCATCCTAACCTCCTCACCTTATCCTCTTCAACTTATAAAAGAAGAGGAGCTCTCATGGACAAAGTTAGTTGGATTTGTCTTGGAATTATTAGCTTGGTTAGAGTGGCTTTCAACTTTTCTTTTGTCAATATAGATGTCAGATCTATAGTCTTAGAATTATTGGATCAAAAGTGTGTGGGAAGCAAGGAACTGTTGGAAGGAACCTTACGACATCAAGGCATTGGGTTGTAATTTCTCTTCCTATTATTAATATAATACAGTGGCATGTTTCTTTCCCATAGAATTATCTTTATTTTATTGCATAATTCCTTGATCATATGCATAGGTTGTCATTTAATATACTCTCTCTTCTTTCACTTTGGTTGGTTTCTGTTTCACTACAGGATCAATATCACAAGAGCACCGGAGTGAAACAGGAACAACAAATACATAAGGAAGAAAAATTTAAATGTATCTCTATCGTCTTTTGTTCAATAGTAAATTTGATGATTAGAGCCTAGGGAAAGCGCCATGTCCTGTCATGTTTTGTTCTAGATCTAGGTGGATCTAGGGGGATTAGTCTATGTCCACATTCATCGATTTACCCAATAAACAAATTGGCGACTCCACTAGGGAACGTATTATTTTTCTAGTTTTCCTTCTTTTCTTTCTTTGATTGTTTGGTTTATGTTTTTTGAGTCACTGGAAGATCCATCTTGACTCTCTAATTGTTACATTTCACTGGAAAACCTTATTAATTTTTAATTTTTTCCATTTTTTCTTGATTTTCGCACCCTGCTTTGAGGGATAGTGTGGTGACTTAGGATTTCCCCACCCTACCTTCTTAGAATAGTGTATAAATGCCACACCCTACCCATATATGGCCTGCGACGGTCAAGGATTTTTTCATTGTGTTAGTCTATAGCTTGCAGAAATTGTGAAAATTTTGATTTTTGATGGTTTTTTCCTTACCCAGACCTTGGATTTGGTTATAATTTGTTTACAGTCTACTTGATAAATTTGAAACTTCTTTTATACATCTTTGCTTTGTTTGATTTTGGAATATTTAGCCTCTTTCTTTGAGTGTCTTTCAGTTACAAAGCACTATCTTTTCTTTAGAATTGTTTGGTGAAAGAACTTATTTTTCTTTTATTGAATAGTTCGTGTTAAAAGAGAAAATTGTTTGGGTCACTTTGTTTCATGTCGATTTGCTATTGCTTTTAGCTATATTTTAAACAAAAAGTTTTAATTTCTTGCTTTATATTATATTGGGGGCTTCCTTGCATTTGAAGTAGCGAAATTGCATGATTCTTGGCATTTTTGGTCTTAAATTCTGAAACATTTTCCCCCTCATGGCATTGGTGTATAGTCAATTTTCCTCATTTTTTGAGAATATTGACATTGATGAGTTTAATATATTTTGGGACATTGTGAATATGGGAATGTTAAATGTTTTCTCCTTCTCTTAGCATATCTTTCATCGAAATAAAAAGATTGCATCTTCATCTCTTTTTATAACTTTTGAATTGGTCAAAACACCATATTGTCCACGCCATTTTCCTTTTGAGTAACAACAACCTTAAAAATAAAGCGCTTATAAAAATTGATTAGACATTTTTATATTTTCTGGTAGCAAACCTACATTAGATTATTTGTAGGGCTTTGGAATAGGTGTGAAAGATAACTTTCCAGAGCTATAAACAAACATAGAATCTTGAGTTAGGGAGAGATAAATCCACTTATTACATTTTGTCCTGGGAATCCCTTCTAACACAAGGGTCATTCACGAGGTCGCATTGAGACTAGCAGAGTTACTCACCCTGCCTTTTTGGTCTTGGTGTAGCTTGAAGGTATACCCACAATGATGAGTGGAATCCTTTCAAGTTGATTTCGGGCTAGATACCCTGCCTTTGTGTGTGGATCAGACTGTCGACTATTTCCCTAGGCATCACTATAGTAGTTGGTAAGCTTAGTGGCCTATCTCTTTAGGATATTTACACAAGGTGATTGTGGAGGGGAAAGTCTTCACAGTACCTGGAACCGACATTGGCCAAACTCACTTGGGCTCCTTGGAGGGTGTACCCACGATTATGTGTGGGAGCTTGCACCAGGGTGTAAGTCCGTTAAGCAGGTCATCAACGTAGCTTTTCCACCCGATCTATCTCAGGCCCTTCTTACTTTTTTCCTGTGACATTGGATTTCATCACCAACTAGTGTGCTCATTGTGAGAAGGTTTTGTTTGTTTGCTTCTTCCTAGATTTTTAGCCTGTACTATTTGTTTTCCCTAGCAAACTCTAGGTTTGGATTTGTTTTATATGGCGTCAGTTCCCGAAATTACCAATGAAGGAACCCCTGCTCTTGGGGAACCTTTTGTTTTTACTTCTTATGGAAACATTGTTCCTCCTCACATCACTACTTTGAGCCTTCTAGGTATCACTATTGGATTGTCAGTGTGGTTTTTTTCCACTTAGGTAATACCAAATGTAGTAAGTTCTTTGGTTGTAAGAACTTCCCCCCAAGAACATCAACCTCATGTTGATCCTTCAATGTCTTCATCAGTAAGATCTTATTCACCTTCTCCACTTTTAAGGTCTTCTTCCATTTCATATTCTTTGTCGAGTAAAATCTCTGAAGCTAGTAACTCGGTGAATAAGAAGAAGAAGAAAAGGAAGAAGAAGAAGAAGAAAAATAAACGAGGATCTAAAATTCCAGCCACTCCCAAGTGTATTGGAAAGAAACCAGTTATTGTTGATCATGCTAGGAGTGTTGATGATGTCAATATCACCCAAACAACCCGTAAACCCAGGTACCCTTGCAGGCTTTGTAAGGGGAGCCATCTTCTTAAAGATTTCCCTGGTCTATCCAAGGTTATAGAAGTATGGTCTACACACTCTCGCCAACCCATGTCGTCAGCCTCTAAACAACATGTTGATGACCTCCTGTCAACCAGTCAAAATACCCTTGGGAAGAAGAAAAGTAGAGTCAAGTTTCCTTGTAGGTTATGCGGAGGGAGTCATCAAAATCACCTTCTCCCTCGTATGGATGAAGCCTCAAAATTATTGGAAGACATGACTATTTCATTGCCTCAACTTCCAGCTGCTTATCACAAGATTTCTCTCAGCCAACTAGTAGTTGATGGAATGATCAATCTAGTTCCCCCATCGGTTAGTCTGGTTGATCAGGTAGTCAATCTAGTCACATCCTTAGTTGAACCAGTTGAACAAGTGATCGATCTGATCCCATCCTCAATCAATCCCACTCTCCCGTTAGAGACTGAAACCCAAGTGGTCGATCTGATTCCACCCATCGAACCCATTATCCACTTAGAGAGAGAAACCCCAGCGGTCGTTTCATTTTCACCTGTCGACCCCATTCTCCCCTTGGAGAATGAAACCCAAGAGGTCAATATGATCTTGTCATCGGTAGATCCTACTATCTCGCTCAAGAGTAAACTCGATACTGCCCACATTTTTCTCGTTGATACAGACTCTACCGTGTCGGGGGGTATTCCTCCTTCTCCCGTAGAACCCCCTCCAAGTAATGAGGCCATCCTTTTTAATTGGGGTGTGCTAACTGGACCTCATTTTCCCTCTCACATTTCTTTCCAGATCACAGTATAGGTTTGTGGTTAGGACATTCCTCAGATGTTGATAGATGAAGGTGCGTCTGTTAGTATTTTGTCTTCTATTGCTTGGCAGGCTTTGGGTTGTCCTCAACTTGCACCGATTACATAGAATCTGTTATCTTTTAACAGAAGAACCAGTCAACCTTTAGGGACCCTTCCTCAGTTTCCTTTCACTTTGGGAGGGAAAAATGTCTTCATTAACATCATGGTAGTCCAAGACCCCTTAGATTTTGTTTTACTCCTTGGGCGTGATTATGTCTATGCCATGAAAGCTATTGTGTCCACTCTTTTTCGTGTGATATATTTCCCTCAAAATGGAAGAATTGTGACTATTGATCAACTTTCATTCATCGGTATAGATTGGATTACCTCCCTTGGTGGTTCTTATATGCAGACAATATCACCCTTTCCATAGGTAAATTATGTGGTGTTGTCTCCCATTCCTTCCACTACCGACGAAAATGACTTGGATCCGGTAGTTGATATGGTGGCCTCTTCGGCAGGGCTATTGGAGCCTGACCTCCTTACCCCTCTCACGACCCTCAACATGTGTTCCTTCTAGAGTGTGTTTCTTCCATCAAATGAAGATATCTTGGAAGACATGACCAAGTTTTGTCCCCTGACATGGTGTCCTTCCAGAGAATTTTCCTCTTGGAAGACATGATCATGAAGAGCCTCGAGCATGTTTTCTTCTTTCAATCTCGTTAAAAAATGAAACCAACTTTGAGCATGGTTTTTTGCTTTCAATCTCGTTAAAAAATGAAACCATTTGTGAAGATAGTTCTTGTGTCTCTGTGGAAGCCTCGTTAAAAAATGAAACAGAGGTTACGAGTATAGTTCATGTTTCTGTGTCAATCTCGTTAAAAAATGAAATAGAGGCCTAGATATTGAACCCAGATTCTCAAGCATAGTAATTCTTCTCTGTGTAAATCTCATTAAAAACTGAAATAGATTTGTTCCCCCTCTCTATTTGAGTCAAGTCCTTCATCTAGTATTTGAAGCTTCATTTCATTCTCCTTTGCAGTTGAACGAAATGAAGCTTGGGGGGCAATGCTTCCAGCCTCTAGACTTCATGCTAAAAATGAACTACTAGCTTCTTAAGCTAGGGGATAAGTACCAACCATGTGAATCTATGAACCATGTGTTGGGAAATCATAAGCATATTTTTCTCTGTTTCAAGATTGTGTAAAAATGAAACCACCTTACCTCAAGCATAGTTTCCTTTGGTTCAAGCTTGTGTAAAAATGAAACCGGGTCCAAGCATAGTTTTGTTTAGTTTTTAATCTTGTGAAAAAAATAAAATCTATCCTCAAGCATAGTTTTATTTTGTTTTAAAGATTGCGTAAAAATGAAAACATTATCGAGCTTAGTATTTGTTCTTTCTCATGCTCATAAATACATGATAATAAGTTACCGAGCTTAGTATTTGTTCTTTCTTGTGATCATAAATCAATGAGAATGTAACTGAGTATACTTTTATCACTTTTTTCAGACTCGTAAAGGTTATACGAAAAATGATCCCACTGGAGTTCCCTTTAATCTCTTTTAAGACTCTCTAAACATGAAAAGATTGTTGATCAACCTTGTTCTATTCATGCTCGTAAAAGTATTTGAATAAAATGTTCGATGGGTGATAGTTTATCACTTTTTCGATCATGTCAAACTATTTTACAAAAAAGGAACTGAGAGAGTTCTCTTTAACTGTTTTTCAGACTCTCTAAACATGAAAAACCCCTGACTTTTCTTTCTTTGGACTCATAAAAAAAACATCGAAAGGCCCATATGGGATTGAACCATTCCTTCCTAGAGTTTGCTAAAAACACTCCAAAGGACTCATTTGAAGGATGAGCTTACATCAACAAGGATATGTTATCCTCCTCAAGATTGCGTAAAAATAAAGAGGTACTCGCCAGAAATGGTGGAGGAAAAATTGGGAAAGAAATGTTTCTAGACCTGTATTCCATGGAAGAGTCACTTTTGAACATGACATCCTTTCACTCGCTTTGTGTATAGGCTGGAAAATATGTCTGTCTCTTGATCATACTCCTTTATAATATTACAAATTGGTCTTTGATCTCTATTTTTGAGTCAGTGTTTCCAAGATAGTTGTCGTGTCGTCAATATGTTCAAAGAGATATTCAACCTGGAAAGCCTTTTATTGCGTCAGTCACTTCTGCAATCCTTAATCCTTTTATTGCATCAGCCATCCCTGAGTCAGTCCTGAATCACTTGTTACTCTGATCTACATCAAATATTGTTACCTATATCATGTCATTGATGGGGGATACATTAAGGTCCTCCTGTGACGAGTCTTTTCCTAACGAATTCAACTAATTATCTAGGAATTAGACTTATAAACTAATTGGTACCTTGGAACTTTCATGCCTCAATGGTAGGTTTCCTCACTTTTGACAATGGGTTTTCATTATCGATCCTAGATCGGGAGATTCCACCGAGTGTTCGACTTCAACTCATTGATTCACACTCGTTGGATTGCACTAGTGTACCCTGGGAGTCATTGACATTAATAGTGATTTTCCCTTGCACTTGTTAATGGTATACACTAATTACCAGTAATCAAGTGGTTTCTACCATGTTCGACTTCATCACATGTATTCACATGGTTAGATTCGTACTATAGAGTGGTGGAGATGAAGACCCTAAATCTTTTCTAACAGATTTAGGTTGTGTTAGATTATATTTAGTTCGTAGTGTTGCATAGATCCACATTGTATGTCTCATGTCTATGTTCAAATTTGAGTCTTTCACACACAGATCCCTAGTGTATTTTTGGTGGCTATGTTCAGATTTGAGTCATAATGGCATGGATCCACAATGTATGTTTGGTGGCCATGACCTGTCTTACTTGACATGGATCTTCACATGTTGGCATTTACACTTTGATTCATTTGTATTATGATTATGGGAGTGCCTACCTCAGTGATGATATATTATTGTATTGTATTTCCTTTTTTGTTGGCAGGTTTCCGACTGATGTGTTCCTTGTTCCCTACACACACTCGACAAAGTATTTCAGATATCACTCTGATCTAACTTCATACTTTTGGGGGCTCTCTGTTACACATTATTTTCATCACCCTCATGATCGTTAATGATGTAAGCCTATATGTTTCCTCTAGAAGGGTCAGTGGCCTAAATTCCTAAAGAAGAAGGGAGAAGAACTTTTCCTGAGAGATGAAGTTGTGTTTTCCTCTGTAAAAACCCTATTTTGGAGGATTTCCACAGGCTACACCATAGCTAGGGTGCAGAAATTCCTAATTTCTGCAAGCTACACTATAGCTAGGGCACAGAGTTTCCATAGGCTGCACTATAGCTAGGTCGCGACGACTTTCGTACGTGGGAAAAATGATCATTTTCTTGATGCTTCTAGAAGGAGAAGCTTCTATGGTGAGGTGGCCTCTGAATGGTTTGGATCTTACTCACTTTCATGATTTAGTGGGATCATCCTAACCTCCTCACCTTATCCTCTTCATCTTATAAAAGGAGAGGAGCTCTCAAGGAGAAAGTTAGTTGGATTTGGCTTGGAATTTTTAGCTTGGTTAGAGTGGCTTTGAGATTTTCTTTTGTCAAGATAGATGTCAGATCTATAGTCTCATAATTATTGGATCAAAAGTGTGTGGAAAGCAAGGAACTATTGGAAGGAACCTTACGACATCAAGGCATCTGGTTGTATTGTCTCTTTCTATTATTAATATAATATAGTGGCATGTTTCTTTCCCATAGAATTATCTTTATTTTATTGCATAATTCCTTGATCATGTGCATAGGTTGTCATTGAATATACTCTCTCTTATTTCACTTTGGTTGGTTTATGTCTCACTACAAGATCAGTATTACAAGAGCACTAGAGTGAAACAGGAACAATAAAGACATAAGGAAGTGACATTTAAAGGTATGTCTATCGTCTTTTGTTCAATAGTAAATTTGATGATTAGAGCCTAGGGAAAGCACCATGTCCTGTTGAGTTTTTTTCTATATCTAGGTGGATCTAGGGGGATTAGTCTATGTCCGCATTCACCGATTTACCCAATAACAATAGTAGGCACAGTGCCTGAAGTTTTTGGTTCTCCTCAGCAAGGTTCTTTGGTCTGTACTTCCCCTGTTCTTACGGACTCTGAGTACTCTTCATCTGTTAAATCTGTTTCTTCTCCACTATAGAATCCCTCATCTCTATAGTTTTTCTTAAATAGGTTTGCAAGAGGAACCTTTCTGAACGGTCTCCCATTGTGCGTGTGTCCAACCTCTGTGTCAGTGTCACTTTATGAATCCTTGAACATTAGCTTCACTGTATCTTTAGGATATTATTCTCATACAATAGCATCTTACTCTTCAACTTTAAAAAGTGTAGGAACTTTCCTCTAGCTTCCTTAAAGAAATACCTCTCTGCTTGACTATACGATTCAACTCTTTCGATGGAAAAATCAATAATGTACCCTCCAATAGTGATATCAAACTAGAGATCCACCACTTTGGATGTAGCATTATCAACTCTCTTGACCTTCTTGATAAAGGTCATTTTCCAAACCACAGGTGGTCTAGATCTGATCTCAAACTAGGTATCTGCCAATATGGCTAACCACTCATATAGCTCTTTATGAATTCCTCCAAAGAAAATCTTGTGTATGTTGGTGAAGATGTACCTTCCCAACCAGTCTTCTATACTAATTCTAGGATTATAGTTCTAGGATTCAACAAATTCCTTCTCTTGTTATTCTATCCACTTTTTAATTTTTGTCTTCGATGGAAACCACCTTGACATTCCCTCAACAATATCTCGGTCCTGGAAACAGAACCATTTGTTGGCATAGGGGAAGACCCAGGTTTCAAATCTTATAGTGCACCAACAAACCCTAAATACTAGCGCTTTCGGAAACACCTGTGAAGTAGATGCAGTCTCACCCAATGTAGCAATAAGGTGTTGTAGGACACAAGTGTCTACAACCAGAGGAAATGCAAAGTGAATCCAGGGAAAAAACACACAACAATATAGATATTATTTATCCTTCCTAAGATTACTTCGCAAGTTATATCTCTGATCTAACACAATAATGCAATAACAATATATCATATGGAAAATAACACAACATCAATCACAAGAAACAACAAGATATACGTGCTTTACCCTCTCCTAGGTCTATGTCCATAGAACTATGTTTCTTGATATATTATATGAAAACATATAGGTTCTATCTGTGCAATTAGCTTGCATATCTCTCTCTCTTTCTCCACCCTCCCTGCACACCCAGCTGCAGGGCTGATCTTCACACCCAGCTGAAGATCTTACAATACATAATCGATACTTCTCCGAACAACAATAATCATCAATGCACAACAACAATCATAGTATCACTGAACCAATTTAGCATGAACCCTCCCAGCTCTTCTAGACCTTTATTTATTCATTACATAGAAAAAGTCTAGGTGTCAAAACCCTAGATCTAAAACCCTAGGTGCCTAAACCCTAGGTCAACTTGACCCATGCTTTAAGGGCTTCGCTAGACTGTCTTTCCTTCTTTTCTGCGAGGTGCTCCAAAGCACTTGTTGATGTATTTTCCTACTTGATGATTTGTCCACAATCCCTCTTCTTTGTGGCTTTGTCTTCCTCGATATTCTCTTCCAATGGATAGATTTTCCTTTACTTCGCTCCTTATTTTCTGCTTCTTTAACCACTTCGACCCCTCCTTGGTTTATTTTCCTTCCGCGTAGTTCATACTTCATTTTTATTCCTTAATCTTCACTTCCTTCCATAACCAAGGGCCAACAAGCACATGGAATAGGATTGTGTCTGGATTCGCTCTCCCTTCGACCACAAAGGGGTGCTCATCATATTAAATTACTGTCAGTAATAGATTCGTGGTTCTTCTGATCCTATGCTACTGAGTAAGCAGTTCTACATCAAACAACACTTAGACAGGAAAACAAATGAACTACATGTCACGGCACAACAATGCACTCTTTGAATTTATTAACTGAATTCATAGAAATTGCAAAAACAAACTCAAATATAACTACTATACATTCTCCTTTGGAATGGAGAAAGAGTCCTTCAGCTCAATTTTGAGACATATAGGGTTTCAGGCGAGTGCCATTCACCAATCTTGGCCGCAACATACCATCTATTTGCACAAGTTTGATTGTTGTAGAAGTTCGGATCTCTGAAACTATAAATGGTCCCAACAAATGCATGTGAAACTTTCCTGGATTTTTTTGGTATCGACTATCATAAAGTAGGACCTTGTCTCCTTGCACAAATACTTTGGTATTAATGTGTCTATCATGCCAAGATTTCTTCCTTGATTTCTAATCTGATTGATGGAAGTTTGATAAAAACCTTGTCTCTTCAAGTTCTTGCAATTCCATGAGCCTTTACGCAACTGATTCATCCTCCAACATGTGTGTAATCTGTGCAATATATAAACTCAGAGTAATGAATTGTGCAGGTACCACAACCTCTTTCCCACAAACTAGCTAAAATGGGGTATACTTGTGGAGTTTCTTTATGGTTTTCCTATAATACCATAAAATTGTTGGGACTCTGTCATCCCAATCCTCCCTTCTTGTGAAACAAACCTTCATGAATCCTCTCTCAAAAATCTTGTTAAACACCTCTACAGTTCCATTGGCTTGGGGATGATAGGGACTACTTTTATGATGTTGGATCAAGAAATATGTTGTAAGCTTTGCTATTGTACTACTAATAAAATCACCTCCCTGATCATTGGTTGGACTCCTAGGACATCCAAACTGAGTGATAATATTTTCAAAAATGAACCTAGCAGCAGTATTGGTCGAACAATCTGGGACAACTGCTGCCTCAACCCAATGTGTAAGGTAATCAGTGGTGGTAATGATATACATAGACTTTGAATGCTTAGCTATGGGGTTGATTGGCCCAATGAAGTCAATCGCCCATTTCTCAAATTCTTGTAGAGATCGAACTGGATGAATAGGTAATTCATCTCGTCATGATGGCTTACCCACCCTTTGAAAAACGTTGCAAGATCTAGCATATTCCTTGGCATATTTGAAGAGCATGGCCCACTATTGGTTTTGACCTACTGAACAATTCTACACTATTGACCCGGTGTTCGTATCTTTCAAGGTACCAACAAAGCCTCGAACTATCGGGCCTTTTGGTGAACCAGAAGGAAACACAACACACAAAATGCTTTGTGCAGTCTCACCCGAGATAGATTTTATGGGTGGCTGTAAGACTCAGGTTTTTACAACCTAGGATTGAATAGGAGATAGAGGGTCTGCGTTCTGAGGCATTACTTATGATTTGTATTACAAATTACTATTATCTAACCTTCAGGATTTAACAGTGCAACAACAATGAACTAAATAGTATAATAACTCATTCATTCATTGCATTCATCATTTAACTAACACAAGTAAACAAAGATATGCATTCATTCATCATGTTACATAGATATTATCATGGTTCACCCCATCCCAGGGCTATTCCCACAACGATTTGGCTCTTGGCTCTCTTATTATGGTAGTTCTGTAGTTCTTGCACCTCATGCTTACAATTCTCCTTAGATCGGTAAGATCTCTGTGAGGTGAACTAGATCACACCAGGCTCCTCAACCTATGATATGATCCTCAAGGTCTACCTCTCACTTAGCTCACTCATTACAAGTAGTTCTCTTATCAAAATATTACATAAAACAAGCTCAACTCTACAACAGTAGTAAATCTCAACCTTCGCAAAATATCCAAACCTCTTTTTGATACCTGCTTGCCTATATTTATATCTATCGGGCTCTTCATCCATTTACATAAAAACTCTTACCCAAAACCCTAACTCTATTGTCATTAGGTCTTCTTTCTCTGCATGAGTTCACTACTTCCTTCTAGCTATTGCCTCCTTCTTGTATGCATGCGTGTTGTGCTTCTTGCTAGTTGTCTCTTTCCTCCTACACACTTTCTTTCCCATGATTTCTCTTCCAGCTGTCACTCTTCTTCGTGAACACTTTCTTTCCCATTTTGGCCTACTTCCAATAGGCCCCCAACACTGACATGTAACTCATCTTGAGTCACCTAATCTTTCTAAGCTGCCTCGATCTCTTCAGTTCTCATCTGGAACTTTTACGTTAGCTCTTCTACTGTTGTCAGTGCCTATGCGGTCTTCTCCTTAATGGTTTCTACTACCTGAATGACCACTTCGTCGTTCAGTAGTACTATGAATTCTACCTAGGTCTGCACCATCTATGCTCTATCCTCTTTTGCCTGTGCGAGTACTTATGCTACCCATTTCTGTAACGGTTCTATTTGAGCCTGTCGATCCTATTTTTGTGTCTACACAGTGATGAGTTTTGTGTGCATATTTTTCAACTCTTGCGTCCCCTTTACACGTTCTAGGATCAGTATGGTATTTTTCTTCTACTTGAGTTCTTGGATAACTACATTTATCGCTTCCTCTTCCTTGTCCCAACGTTGAACTTGTGGATCCTCCTCTAGTATTGTCCAAAGTTGTGTTGCTTTGTCGAGGAAGTCAGTTGTTGTGATAATCTGTTTCTCCATATCCTATATTTGTGTTGTTGCTGCCTACCTCCTTTGCTCCTTTACTATTGGTGGAGTTGTTGGTGTTATATGTTCTCAAAGATCCCCGATCTCCTTCTAGTATTGCACAATTGACTGCGTAATCTGGTCGATCTTTTATGTGGCTGGGAGTTCATTTCCCTCTGCGGTGTTTGGAAGTTTCCAAAACATTTATCCCACTTTGCGTTCCAATTCATTCCTGTTTTCCATCTCCTTCTGAGTTCAGATTTAGCCTGATCGTACTCTTTTTCCAGTGCTTCCCATTTCTTTGTTGCGTTCTGTAGCTCGACTAAGTTCTTATGTGCCTGAGACTACATCTCATGGTCGATGCTAACCTGTAATTTGTGTAGTTCCCTTGATGGAATTCGTGTCAAGACCAATTGAATGTGGTCCAAATCCTTTAGTGGTGTATGTCCCACTATTTCATCCATTCATAGCATGCTCGGTTTTATGTGGACCATTTCATTTGCATGTGGAATTGGGAGGGTTGGATCTCATTCTTTGATATCCACTTTTTAATTGGTTTTTGTTGTTGACTTCTCTATGCCTCTACTTCTACTCTCTCTCTAGGCTTCTATGAGTGTCTTGAGGAGCTATCTTATTTCTTCTAGCTCTTTCTGTAGATTATCCCTATGATGTGCTATGTGGTCGAAGTCTTCTTCCAGACAATCCTGGACCATTCTGGCTACATTTCTCCATCGCCCTCCATGATTGTTAGTTCTGGTGACGCTCGTTGTTCCTTTGATTTCTTGCACGCATTTGTGGCCTGTTCAACCGGTCTATTATTTCCCTCGGGCTCCTATGTGATGGGGTTTGGGGTGGTCTCCTGTGTTCCCTTGGCTTGTTTTGATTGTTCATTGGTCTCTTTCTTCCCCTTCTAGGTTCCTATCTTCTTCGACCCTTTGCTTGCTGGAGTTGGCTTGTTTTGGCCCATCCTTGGTTTCTTGGGCACTGATTTTTGAGGAGTTTGTGTTTCCGCCTACATTGCCTCTCCTTCTACGGGTCCTTTTGGTACTTCCCAGGGAATGGATGGGATCTTCCATTCAGGAGGACATTTTTTGATGAACATGTATATATCACCTTTTGTGATGCAATAGTGCATCGATAGCCACTTTTTATTGAGATCCTACCTTGGTTGTATCCACATGGCTTGTCGTGTTTCCTAGAAGTTAGCAATGTTCCCATATCGCATGACAACTTTTGGTGTTATTCTTCATGGCCTATTAATATCTTCTTGTATATCCAATAGGTATTCTTCAGAGATGATTCCATTGTCCCTCTTCTATATGGTCTGTGGCCTCGACCTCAATACTCGATATCTCACTCCCTCGGGCTGTGGTCTCATAGAAAAAAATACATATTATGGTTCCTGCCATCCCATGAAGGCTATAAGGGTTATCAACCATGAGTAATGAAATTTTGTGCCAAGTTCCTGCGCATCCCTGTAGTCCACTTGGAATAAGTTTAATAGATAAGGCTCCCATCTCACGAAGGTGCCTTCTGCACACTGAGATACAACTGCGATGACTCCTACTAGTACTTCATCTTTGCGACATTTTCTTAGCAACTTATAGGAAAATATATTTTTGCTCAATTGTGTTGCTGGGTTGTTGATCCGTTTGATTATAATGCCTCTTTTCCCCCTCACTATGCCATATTTCTTCTTCATTTCCTATGCTAACATTTTTCCCTTGGATTTATCATCCAAAATCAACGCAGGATCCATACCCCGGCTGGGTAGTCCTGTTATCTATGCAATAAGGTCCACTGTTATGGGGATGGGTCTGTCTAGCCATATATCCCCTCCATGCGTAACTGCTAACAACTGCTTGATGCATGCTATCGCATACTAGCCTCTACCAAAGTGTGGGAGTTGTATCAATCCTAAAATGTCAGATTGGTCCAGTCCAATTGCCCACTGATGTAGCTGGTTGATTGTTTCTCCAAGTTGGTTGACCACTATGTTCTACATAAACACTCTGGGTGCAAGTTCTGAGTACTTAGTGTCATCTGAGACATCATGGTCAGAATACTTGAGCTTCCCAATGTGACCTAGTAGCTGTGGCTCTACCTATGCTCCCTCTGGTATGCGTGGTAGAACAATCTCTACTATTGGTTTCTTACGAGGTGAGCTCAGTATTAGAATTTTGTCTTCCTACTATGGTGGTTGGTAGGAGGTTCCAACAATTCCCGTTTACTGTCCTGTAAGGAATTTTGGCCAAGCTGAGGTAGTTCCCATGGTCTCTTTTGTCTGTTGACCAAGGCTGGGTACCTGTGAATCATCGGATTTCCCTTCTAATCTTTGATTCTGTGTCATGCCATTACCTTCCGTGGTTGGTTTGGTGCCTTTTGGTTGCACTTCCTATTGAGGTTTCACTTCTTCATTCAGTGGTTCCTGTGGTTCTTCTTTTGTATCCTATTTCAGTTCCCCTGGTTGTGGCTACTAAATCTCTTCCAGTATCGGTGTAGGGCTCACCGGTGGTATCTCTAGGGATGGGATCTCATTAATATCGATGATCTCTGGTCGTTGTTGCTCGTTTTGTTTCAGTGGTCCTCATGATCTAGTTTGAACTCTGGTCAACCTGACAGCCGAGCCTAGTTCAACGGACTTCGGTGGTTCCATAGTGGTGATGGTCGATTGTCTGTAGAGGACTATGATCTTGCTCTGTTCATTCGAGCTACTATTTCTCTCTCTGTGTTCTTCTTTCATGAATAGACAAGTTTCTTCCATGCTCGTATTTTGTATGGGCTTGTCTTGAAGCTTATCAAAGACACTCCCTCCATGATGCGATTGATGCACCATAACTGTGGATTCAATGCATGTGCGATAGTTTCATACTTGCCATTATGCTTCTCTAGCCATTTCCAGTTGGCATGTTTAATGTGACATTCCATCAGTCCTTGTTGTGCCTTAATTTCACTTTGTGTTGTCCTATCGTCTTTCTTTTACCAACTTTTCATTTCCTTCTCATTTTTCTTAGGTGTGTGACCATTACTCTTGCCTTTATTGCATTCGTGTTTCAAGCATCCTGTGGATTTTTCATGGCTTTTCAGTTTTTTTTGTTTTTTTTTACTGCAGGGTGGGTGGTTGACTGTCCTTGTAGAGCTTTAGTTGGATCCCATTGATCATTCCTCAGAGGTATGCGCCTGCTAGATCTCCTAAATTTATAGATCCACCATATTTTATAGATTTGACATCGTATGGTCCTAACCAATGCATTCTCAGATTTCCTGGGGGCTGAAATGATTTGTTGTCGTAGAGCAATACTAGATCTCCTTCTGTGAAAGTATTCTTCTTAATGTGTCGATTGTGCCATGATTTGTTTTTGGTCTTTTGAATTTGTTGATGGAATCCTACCAGGTTTCTGTCTTCCTCCATTGCTAAAAGCGGATTCAACCTTTCCTGCATCGCACCGCGTTCTATCATTTGTGTGATAGCGGCTATGCATAAGCTGGGTATTAAAAATTCCAATGGTACTATGTCTTCTTGGATGTAGACGAGTTTGGATGGTGTATGCCCTGTCAACTTCTTACATGTCTTCCTATACACCTATAATACTGTTGGTACTTTGAGGTCCTATTCGTCTCTGTTGACGTTACAGATATTTGTCAATGCATTCTCTAGAACTTTGGTGAAGGTTTCTACTGTGCCATTCACCTGTGGGTGATACGGTGTGATTTTCTAGTGCTGAACTTCAAATTATTCGAGCATCACGTGGATGGTTCTATTTATGAAATGCGTGCCTTGATCGCTCATTAGAACTCTTGGGCACCCAAAACTATTAATTACTTGTTAAAATAAAAAGTGTGTAGCGGTCTTTTTGCTACAGTCCTTTACTGGTGTGGCTTCCGCCCATCTTGTTAGGTATTCCATTATGGTGATGATGTATCTTGCTTGGTTTATAGGTCCCACAAAGTCTATTGCCCATTTATCAAATTCCTGTAGAGTCACCTGCGGTCGTAACGACATCTCATCCCTTCTGTTGGGTTTTCCTACTCTTTGACAGACATTGCATCCCTGATAGTATTCTTTCAAGTCCCTATGGATCATTGGCCATCATAGTCCTGCACGGAGTACCTTATGCACGATATCTTTTCCTACATAATGTCCTCCTACCAATCCCTCGTGGGCTTATGATAAAATCCTTGGTTGTTCATGCTCAAGCACGTACCTTCATAAAATGATATCTATGCCCATTTTATATAGTTGTCATGCAATCAGTTGATAGTCAACTGTGTGAAATACTAGGTTCTTCTTCTGAGCGATGGTATACTCTTGCGGTGCGGTACTTGTGCTCAAGTAGTGGATGATCTCTACGAAGTAGTCATTAGTAATTTGTATTGAGAATAGATGTACATCCAGAAAGATTCCTTCTACGATTGTGGGTTCTTCTCCATTTGTGACCCATGATAGGTGGTCAGGGACTACATTTAGTTTTTTTGGTTTGACGATTACTTCGAAGTCAAATTCCTGAAATAACAGTAACCATCAACAGATTCTCCCCCCCAATACTGGCTTGTTGACTAGGTACTTTAGCACTAAGTGATCTATAAACATCTTAAAATGTTTTCCCAATAAGTAGTGTCCAAAATTCTGAAGTGCGTAAACCATAACTAGGCCTTTTCTTTCCATTGTGTTATAGTTTTGTTCTGATTTGGATAGTTTTCTACTTGCAAATGCTATCGGGTGATCCAAGTGTCCTACTCCTGGATGAACTAAGATATCTCCCAATGCTATCGTTGATGCATCTAAGTGCACATGGAATTCCTTTCCACAGTTTTGAAATACTAATATCGATGCAGTGACCATCTTTTCCTTCAGGGTATCCAGACTGTGTTGACACTCATCATTCAATTGGTACTTTGTATCCTTCCTTAGCAGTTTTTCCATTGGTGTTGTGATCTGCACATATCCTTTGATAAATTTTTGATAGTATCATGTGTGTCATAACATTGCTCATAGCTGACGGACTATTTTTGGCACTGGCAAATTAACGATGATGACGATCTTTGCAGGATCGACCAATAGCCCTTGTTTACATACTATATGGCCCAATAGTATCCCAAACAGTGTTCCAAATATGCATTTCTTTATGTTTAGTGATATCTGACACTGTCTGCATCGCTCTAGAATCAAGTGTAAGACTCCTACATGGTTTTTCAACAGACTATAGACTATCAAGTCATCCAGATATGCTTCAAGAAATTGGTGGATGAATTCTTTAAATGCTGCGATAACCACTCCGGAGAAGATTGTTCATGCATTATTCATTCCAAAAGGAATGATTATATATTAGTAAGATCCCCATTCTGTCGCAAATGTGGTCTTGTATCTATCCTCCCGTGCTATCTTAATATGATGGTAACCTGAGAATCCATCAGTAAATGAGTATGCTTCGTGCCCCCCCACATTCTCTAGCACTTTATCCGTGAATGATGTAGGGAATGGGTCATGTAGGCATGCATCATTCAAATTCCTCAAGTCAACACATATCTTGATCCCTTTTCCTTGTTTCTTGTCCTATACGACCATCGTGCTTATCCATTCTGATTCCTTGACTGGTTCGATTTTTCCAGCTTCGAGCATTTAGTCAATCTCCTCTTTAACTTTCTATTTATATATAGGGTTCAGTGTATATGGTCGTTGTCTGATTGGTCTCACTTCAGGTATGAGAGGTATTTTCATTTCTCCCAATTCACCTGCTATACCTTTCATCTCTGTAAATGTTGTAGAAAATAGGTCGTTGTATTTGCACAACAGTTCTGTAATGCTTTCTACCATTGGGTCATCCCAGTAGTCTCCAATGCTAGCCATTTTGGGATGTTCCACTATACCGATATTAACTTTATTTACCTTGATTGGTGCAAAAATAAATTTATATTCTATTTGTTGTTCCTTCACATCTCTGTCGCCTTCTACTTCTACAATCTAAATGTCACGTGGTTTCTCTTCATCCAGTATGTCCTCCTATACCCAGTAACATGACAATAGTTCCTTGACTGTCTATTTATTTCACTGCTTCTCTTCGGTAATAAGTTCTACTTCTGGATCCTCAATGAATATGACTCCTCTGATTCATTTCATAGTTGTGTCTATGTTGGGGTTCTCATGATTGAATGAGAAAGTGGTGGTAAAGTTTTTCTACAATGTCACCCATGTTGTAGTTCCTTTGTCCAGTTCCTAATCTGTATACCAGTTTGCTGGTATGCCTCCTAATGTATGAATAAAGTGGTGAGGCCATTCCTCTGGTGGTGTCAATTTCAACAACGTTTCACACTCCATCAAGTGTTTTGTTGGTGTCCCTAATCCTTCATATTTCTATTGTTTGTTGTTGTTTTGTGCTGCGCCGAACCTTATGCACAGTAGACTCTTACATTGGTACCATTTTGTGATGGTCTCCTTTTATGTGACCCACCATATGGTGGGTGTGGCCTTGAGTTCTAAGTCCAGTTCTAGTAGCCTCTGGTTCTCTAATACTACATCTTCATATTGTATCAAGAATGTTTCCAAATCATTAAGTCCATGGAAAATGGTTGGTTCTTCGATTTCTATGCTATCCATCGTACTGCACGGTCTATTCTTGCACATCTTCTCATGGATACTTCATGTAGTCTTTGCTGCAAGTTTTCTAACCTGGTTTCTGAATCCATAGTGCATGAAGTGATACTAAACCAACTGATTACCCTGAATGCAGTTGGGTTTACATAATCCTCCTCGTGCATAGTTGTTTTGTATAAGTGGTTGATTTCCTCTAAGTCTAGGCAAGTGGGTTCTACGAACCTTTCCCCTTGTGATGGATCTAGTGGTGCTATAAACCTATAATCTACGGATTGAAATGTCATTTTTCTTGTCTTCAAATTAATTATGGTATGGTTGTCAAATGACCAGTCCAAACCGAGTAGTGCTAGGTATGGTGTTTTTCCATCTACTATTTTGATGACTTCAAAATCTTCTTTGGTGTGCACACCATCAAGATCTATCATTACGCCCTTCAACCTCCTGATTGGTAGGACTCTGTGATGGTTTGCTAGTTTTAAATGGACATTCAAATATCCCAAGGTTGGTTCTCCCATGCATCGCCAAGTTTTCTTGGGTAGTACATTTACTTCGGATCCTAGGTCCAGTATGATATCTCCCATATTGAAATCCCCAATGTTGTCATTCAATTTGAATTCCCTACTTGTTATTCTCCTTGTGTATAGGTGATTGACAATATTTGGTTCTAGATTTTGTTCTGTCTCGTTGCTACATTTCTCTAAGATGTTTTGCAATATTTTCACAGATGAAATATCACTTAATATTTTGATGCATGACTACAAAAAGTCTTTGATAGTACTTACTTGTCCCTTGAGTGACATTCCTTTGGTATGATCCAATGATGGTGGCATTTCGTATTCTAGGGCTTCATGGGATGGTTGCATAGTGGAAGTCAACATTGTGTCCTTCTTCTGGAATTCCTATCTGGATTCCTTAAAAGTCTCATTTTCTTTGGGTGCATGGAACTGCTTCCTTGGTTCGGTGTTCTTCCCTACCCACTGGTTCTATGCAGGTTCTTGTTGGGTTGTGTCGTTTCCTATCTTCATTCCTCCACGGGTGACTATGTTTATATTTCATCCATCCTCCCTTGCTTCGGCTAAAATCCATTGAACATTTTGGTTGTTCTAGTTCCTTTTTTCCTGAATCTTTACTAATAGTGTTGAGAATTCCTATGTCTCCTTATTTGATGCACGATCGTACATACAAGTTGTTGGCGACAGTGGGAATTCCCTTGCATAATGTCTCAGTTGTTGACAATTGTGACATGTGACTGGTCCTTTGCCACATCCAAAGCCTCCTTTGGCTCGTCCTCCTCCTCGATAGACTACTATGTCCCCTCTCGACACGTTATATGGTGATTCCTGTTTGTACTGCGCAGTATTATACGGGGGTTGCGTCAGGTTGTACTATGGCTATGTATTGTTGTATGGTTGTTGCGTAGTGTTGTACTGCTGATGTGCAATATTGTGTGGAGCTGGGGCTTGATCAAACTATGGTGTTTCTTTCCCAATCATCATTTCAGACTGTACCATGTAGGCATCTGATGTTCTCTCCTGCATCAGCTCCATAGTTCTGCAATCTTTGTCGTCGTGGCCTACAAAATTACAAAAAGTGCAATAATAATTCTTGGGAACTGTCTAGTACTTCTACATCATTGTGCAGTGATAAGGGTCATGACCCAGTTTCTTGCATATTTCACACCATAATCCTCCCTGTGGGAGTGGGTTTGGCATGCCTATTTCCATATACTGTGCAAATGTTGGACATCCATTCTTGTGGTGTCCTTCTGTCCTACATGTGGTGCACCAAACAAATTATCACTTGTTCTTGTTCTTGTTATGATTCAACTGAAATGTGAGGCTCTTCAAATCCTCCAAATTTTCAATAGTTGGGTCTGTCTACTGGTACTGGTTCTCTTCTAGCTATAAGGATTCCTGTAGCACCTCGGTCTGCGTCTAAAACTTATGATGTCATAAGGGGTAATTTAGGTGTGGGAGTAGTGAGTTTACAAAAAAATGTTAGTGCTACATCTTAGTCATAAGGTATTTTAACTTTCCCTTCAATCACTTAAATCTTTGTTCAATCTCTCATATAGACTCTCCTATTTTCTATCTTATCTCGATCATTTCATTCATGTAGTGGTCCTCTAAGCTCGGCTTTTGGAACTCATTAATTATTATTTTCTTGATGTCTTCCAGTTTCCTCATCATCCCAAGAGCATTGTTTGTGTCTAAAATCATGTACCGATCTACTGTGTGGTCTCTTAGCGTGGTCGCTAGCTGCGCAAGTTTGGTATCTTCTTCTGTGATTTGTTTTGCCTCCCATATATTTTCACAAATGAACAAATTCTTCTCCTTAGAATTTTGGTAATCTAATCATGGGGTCATGTCCTGCCATTCTAAATACCAAATTTCTACCTCCATTGCACGGTGTAGATACTTGACTAGTACTGCCTGAATTGGTTCCTCCAGTTGTTTCTCCTATGGTAGATGTGCTTCTCTCTATCGGACTTCCTCTGAACTTTGGTTCTCTAAACTATGATTTTCTCTTTGGTGTCTTAGTCGCACATGGGTTTACGGGTTCCACACTAACATTAATATGGAAAGGATGGCTATCTTCTCCTCCTGTTCTTGAGCCTCTTGTTTTCCTCTCATAGGTTGTGCGCATGATTTCCTCAATATGCTCCACATCCTGAAGATCCTCTACCTCTTCTTCACCAATTTCCAAGCCCTCCCTCATGGCTATGTCTCTTTTCTTGGTATTCACCTTATATTGGTAGGGTACTCTACTACGTGTCATTCCAAGTGATGCCAATATCCACTTAAGCTGGTCGTCATCCATCAATATCAGGTCCAATAATTACTCCTCCTTCTTTCCTTTATCCTCTCCTTCGACCATTTATCCTTGCCTCTATCGGTTCTTCCCCCCTTCCCCCATGCATGTAGGGAAGTTTAGATGTCTGCTTCCATTGCCATTACACCTTTGTTGTATAGAAGTATTTTAATCGAAGTATACAGTGATCGAATGTACCTTCCATGAGGTCCACATAGAAATTTCTGCTCTGCCACGCTGTATGACTTCGATGTGTCAACTTCAAATTCTATGATAAATCCTGCCACAATAATATCAAGCCAAATGTCGATTGCACGGGTGAAGTTTTTGTTCACCTGTTGTAACTGGTCAATCAGTATTGGGGTCTAATATAGCTATCGGATCCGGTTCGTTGCATGGTTATATTTCAACCTTAGTATCCACTCCTGCAATAGGTGAGGAAAATCAAAGAAAATGACTTCATGTAAATACATAAACACGTATTTATCCAGATATTTTCTAGGCGTCAGGATAGAGTTTATATTATCTTTTAGGGAAAAATCTAGCTCTTTAGTTCTCAACCATCCTTCAATTTCTTCTTTCATGGGGTTCCATGGTCTCAGCATTCCATTCTAGTGACTCAACGGTCTTCTAGTTATGCTCATTTTTTTCCACGTGTTCTATCTCATATACTCAGTCCTTTATTGTTCCTCTTACAATGAAAATGAAACCATTTGTTGGTTTTAACCTACTGAACATCTCTACGCCACTGACCCAGGGTTCATATCTTTCAGGGTACCAACAAAGCCTACAACTATCAGCCCTTCTAGTGAACCAGATGGCAACATAACACACATAATGCATTGCATAGCCTCACCCGAGATAGATTTTATGGGTTTTCGTAAGACTTATGTGTTTACAGCCTAGGATTGAGTCGTAGATAGAGGGTATGCATTCTAAGCCATTACTTATGATTTGTATTATAAATTACTGTTATCTGATCTTCATAATTTAATAGCTCAACAACAATGAACTAAACAACATAATAACTCATTCATTCATTGCATTCAACATTTAACTAATAAAAGTAAACAGAGATATGCATTCATTCATCATGTTACATAGGTATTACCATGGTTCACCTCCTCTCGAGGCTATGTCCACAAAGATTTGGCTTTTGTCTCTCTTATTATGGTAGTTCTGCAGTTCTCACGCCCCGTGCTTACAATTCTCCTTAGATCGGTAAGATATCTATGAGGCAAACTAGATAAAATCAGGATCCTCAGCCTACAATATGATCCTCAAGGTCTGCCTCCCACTTATCTCACTCATTATAAGTAGTTCTCTTATCAAAACATTACATAAAACGAGCTCAACTCTACAACAGTAGCAAAGCTCAACCTTCAAAAAAAATTTGAACTTCTTTTTGATACCTACTTGCCTATATTTATATCTATCACGCTCTTCAGCCATTTACACAAAAAGCTTACCAAAAAACCTAACTCTATTGTCGTTGGGTCTTCCTTCTCTGCATGTGTTCGCTACTTCCTTCTAGTTGTCACCTCCTTCTTGCATGCGTGCGTGATGTGCTTCTTGTCAGTTGTCACTTTCCTCCTGCATGATTTCTTTCCTGTGATTGTTCTTCCAACTGTCATTCTTCTTCGTGCATGCTTTCTTTCCCATTTCATCCTACTTCCAACACCCACCATAGTCCAACTTGTAGGAATTTCTGCATAGTGGCCTTTCCTCCAACATGACCTCTCACAAATACACTGTGGAATTCCCATAGTATGTCTTGTATTTCATGATCTAAGACACATATCCTGAGGATACTATCTAGTCCCAACTTATACAATTTCCCCACAATCAATTTATAGTCCACTGCTCTAACCACCATATGATGTTTATGAGTTGCAGAGTATGTTTTTGGGCAGGCCCCTGTACTTAAGAAGGTTGTTATGTCTTCCAGATATTCTAGTATGGACTCAACTCGAAACAAGTCTGCATCTGGGAGCTGATC
Organism: Picea engelmannii; assembly: GCA_009831015.1. Lineage (NCBI taxonomy): Eukaryota > Viridiplantae > Streptophyta > Pinopsida > Pinales > Pinaceae > Picea > Picea engelmannii. Next base: position 614,866 of record ML788302.1, read on the forward strand.
ATCAACTTCTCCACCACTTTCTCTTGACTCTAATATAGACAAGTGATCAGGCCCTATGTTTCATATTCTAGGCTTAATGATCGCTTCAAATGAAAATTCCTGAAACAATAATAACCATCGACAAATTCTTCCTTCTAGAAAAGGCTTGTTAACTATATATTTTAACATAGAATGACTAGTAAAGAACTTAAAATGAGAGCCTAACAAATAATGTCTAAATTTCTACAGGGCGTAAATCATAGATAAACCTTCCCTTTCTGTGGTTGTATAGTTGCGCTCATCTTGTGAAAACTTCCTACTAGAAAAATAGATAGGATGGTCCATGTGTCCATCTCATGGTTGCACTAAGATGGCTCCTAAGGAAATACCTGATGCGTCTAATTGCACATGAAATTCATTTTCCTAGTTTGGAAATATCAGAATAGGTGTTGTGTTGAGATTTTCCTTTAGGATATCAAATGCTTTATCACACTCTGGGGTCCAATAGAACACTTTGGATTTATTTAGTAGATTTTCCATAGGTGCACTCATGTTTGCATATCTTTTGATAAACCTGTGATAGTACCCTATGTGCCTCAGTGTGGAGCACAACTTCTTAACACACGTAGGTTCCGCATGTTCATAATAACTCCAGCTTTGGCTGGGTCTACCAGTAATACTTCTCGGCATACTATGTGGCCTAACAAATTTCCATGTGGCACACATGAGATATACTTTCTAAGGTTCAACGATATCTGGAATTATCTACATCTATCAAACATCAAACGTAGTAGTGCTACATGTTCCTTGAGCAGACTGTATATCATCCAATCGTCAATATAAACTTCTATAAACTTGTGAATAAATTCTCAGAAAGATGCTATTACAATCTGGGAAAAAACCACAGGGTCATTCTTTAGTCCGAATGGCATCACATTGTATGAAAATGACCCCCATTCTGTTATGAATGTGGTCTTCTTTTTTTCTTCTTCAACGATCCTTACTTGGTGATACCTCGAAAATCCATCTGTAAATGAGTAAGATTCTTTCCCCACAACTTGTTCTAGCACCTCATCAGTAAAAGGTGTTGGGAAAGGGTCATGCACATAGGAAGATTTAAGGCTTCTATAGTCTACATATACCCTAATTTCCTATGTTCCTTTCTTGCTCTGGATGATTATTGGGCTAACCCATTCTGCTTCGTCTACTGCAAAAATAATTATGGCTTCCAGCATCTTGTCTATTTCTGTCTTGACCTTTTATTTAACTCTAGGGTTAAGGAAATATGGTCTATGCCTTACATTATTTGATCCTGGTTTTAGTTCAATTTTCATTTCTCCCATAGCTCCTGTAATCCCTTTTACTCTGAAATATTTTTTGGGAACAAATCCTAATACTCTCGCAACATGATATGTATTTCTTGGCTAGTTTGCTCATCCCATTAATCTCCTACCATATCTATCTTAGGTTGCTCTGTGATACCTATATTGACTTTACGCAACTTCAATGGATAATTATAAGAACCATCAGTCTGGCTGGGTATAATGTTCTGGATTTCTCTGCTCCCTTATGTTTCCTCAATGGCTAAGTTTCTCAATTATTCTAAATCTTTTGGGATTTCTAAATCCTTCTCAATTCTATAGAATTCTATAGGTCTCTTGTCCAAGTTTAGGTGAATGTTAGATTGAATTTCTTGGATATTATTTGCACATACCACTAGGTATGATTTTTGTTTACCAGTATCTATAAAAAGGAATTATTTAATTCTTTGCAGTACTACTTTAAGCTTACAATACTTGTAAACGAGAAGTCCTTGAAAAAATGATCTACCAATGTTTTCCAATCGCTGGTCGGTCTTCTGGTTTCTTCATGCATGTAACACACTTTCAGAATTGGAACTAGTAAATGGGTAAATACTTGGACCCAGAAGCACACTGGTATTTCTGCAACTTTCCACTGTCTCACACATTATTCAATATGTGATTTAAGATAAGACTATCCATCGAACAATTGATCAACTTGAAAATCCATATGCATGTTTGTTTCCAACTTTACCTTATCTTGAAATATATATTGGAGAGCTTGCTTCACATCATCCCAGTTCTCAACTAAGTCTTTTTTATTAGTCCACCATCTGGCCGGGGTGTCCTGGAGGGTTGAATCCAACATTGAGATCCTTTTATCCTGCACTACATTTTCTTCCATGCTCACTAGAAAAATGTCAAGTCCTGAGGTACCATCATATATCGGGTGTTCTCTTATCTCAGTTCCCACCCATCTAGTTTCTCTGATAGTTGCACATCTTCTTGAAAATATTTCATATGAACCTTTCTGCCAACTGTCAAATGTCAATTCTAAATCTTCGTTCGCTGATTGTATGATCCTCCAACAAACTGATCCATCAACAGTAGGATTTATGTAATCTTCTCTCGTTACTTCTATTACAATGTACAACTGATCCAAGTATTCTCCCTCCATATTTTTTTCCATTGGCTCCGTGTATCAAGGCCCCACATACAGATCCAAGGTTTGAACTACTTTTATTCCATCTGCCTCAAATTTCATAGTGTATTTCTTTAGGTCAATCACCACATAGTTTTCATAAGCCCAATCAACACCAAGTAGTGTAGGATAAGGGTCCTTATCCCCCATGATTTCGATCACCTCAAAATCATCTACAGTATTCACTCCCGCAACATCTATTTCCACATTCTCCATTCTTCCTATTGAGAAAAAACAATATTTATTGGCCATTGTTAGTTGGATTGGGGAATATGTCAACTAGGGTTTTCCTAAATCTTCCCAAGTATTTTTAGACAGTATATTAACATCAGATCCTAGACCTAACATAAAATCCTTAATCTCAAATTCATCGAGTTGGGATGCTAATATAAACTCTTTTCTAGTTCATACTTTCCTTATCTGTACTCTCTGAGTATTCTTCTTAGGAAGATTAGTACTTATTCTCGTTTCTGGAGATTCTTCATTTCCTAGAACTAAGTACAGTGCATTTCACAACTTCTCTATCAACTTGTCATTCCCAAATATAATATCAGAAAATAACTAAAACCAAAGGTCAACTACATTTTGTGGTTGCTCAGGTTGTCTCATCGAGACCATAAGGTTTTTGGGTGCAGGGGGTGAAGCAGGGACTTCTGTGATCCTAGGGTAAAAATTAGGCTGAGGGGGTTTCTCTTTCATATCAGGGGCAAGGATATTCTAAAATACTTCTATGGAATTTTTAAACAATAGCTTATGTTTCATAGGATCATACATGTCCTCCTTAGGAACTTCTTTCTAGATCTGAGGTAGATTGTCAACATCTGCACCAGTCTTTTCCCCTCCTCGAGTAACGATATTAAGGTTGGGAAGTTGTCCTCTGATAACTCTCTTTATTTATGAATTGATGAGGTTAGTTCCTCGTTCATGTACCTGATCTTCCCATTTTGAAATTAGTTCTGGGTAGTCTTTAGTTGCTTTCCCATTGGTTCTGCAGTGAGAGCACCAAGGCTGCCTCAGATGAGGAAAATATCTAGCCATATGGCCTTTCTCATCATAGTTGTAGCATCTACTTGGTCCTCTTCCCCGGGTTCTTCATCCTCTTAATTCTCCTCCAGCTCCACCTTCTTGGCACAAGCACAGACCCAGGGTTCAATGCTTCAACAACACATCAACAAAACCCTAACGACTGACCCTTTCAGCAACACCTACAAAGAAGATGAAGTCTCACCTGAGGTAGAGGTAGGGGTGGTTGCAGGACTCAAGTGTCTGCAGCCTTATCTGGGACACAGATATGTGATTCTTACTCTTAGCAAGCACTTTAGCATAGATCATTCATCATTATTTAACCGTCATGGCACTCCACATATGGCATAGAGCACCACAATATTCACTTAGATCTCATTTAAGTTAGTACTTAGCAATAGCAAAATAGGTCTATCATTCAACAATTTCATATATGTCAAATCTATAACCACACATATAAGAAGAACAAACCAAAGTGGATCTATATAATTATATCATAGAAAATCACATAGCATAATCATATCAAGAACAACACATGGAAAGAAGCCAACACATTAGGTCAAAGCACCGATCACAACACACAAAGCTACCGTGGTTCACCCCCACCCTGGGGCTACATCCACAAAGTCTTCTTTTTATTTATTATCTTTGGTCAGTCTAGTTATAGCACAAAGCTCACACTTGTACTCCACATAGGACAGGAGATCTGTGTGCACCTCACCAGACCCTCCTTACCTGAGTATATCTAGCACAGAGCCTTCTTACAATCCATGCACTTAGCTCTGCAAGTCGGTCACACAATATACACAAAGCCTTTACTAGCACTTAGCTTATATTCTCACCCTCTCGTACATTGCTTAGCTACTTATTTATACTTTACAAAATAGGCCTAAACATGGGTAAACCCATGGGATGACATCCCTTTCCCATTACATTAACCCAAAACCCTAAAAAGGCCCCAAAAGTGGGTCGAGATCCCATGATCTCTGCTTCTCCTGGTGCTCCATCTTTGATAGGATATCGAAGTCCAAAAATGGTCAAATATGACCAAGTGTTCCTCAAAAATTGGTCAAGGGCCAATAGGCCCCTAACACTCACCTGTGACTCATCCTGAGTCACTCTGGTCTGATCAACTCTGCTTCGAATGTCTCGATCTTGGCTCGAGCTACTTCGACCTACTGTAGTGCAACAACCTTTTGCTTAGTGAACTCCTAGATCACTGCATCATTTATTGGTCCTTTCATGCATTGTTCTACGGTGATGACAACCTATTCATGCTTGGTTGCTAGGGTCTCAACTTCAGTGAACATTTGGCATGCTTTCTCTTGGAGTGGTTGAAGTCGTTGAGAGACTTCCATCACTTTACTTTGTAGCATGTGTACCTATTGTTGGGTGACGCGTTTTTCTGGAAATTGATTCATTCTTTTAACTGGAGTCAAGGCCTTCAGCTGTGCCTATATTGTATTTGCATGCTTATTTGCTTCTTGGATTTGTGCCTCTAATGTCTACAATTTTGGGTTCTTTGTGAGGTTCTCATAATTTTGGGTGCTTCTAGCGCTCAACTGCTTACATTCCAAAGCCAAGGGTTTTAACATGTCAACTACGCTACGGGAAGTTTCCTCCCTTAGATATATTACTTCTTGGGGAGTCTTGGGTATGGTACGAAGTTCCAGATCTGTGATGCACTGCTGAATTTGTTGGATTACTTCTTCAATTTGTGCCACCTTCTGTGGGACACATTCTTCAATTTTCACTTCAATGACCGTCACAGAGCAAAGTGCTTTGTGAACTCATTCCTGTACGTCAAGTTTCTCTGCTAACAATTAGTCCTTGCTCTGATGTAACTGTGCTTTCTCCTCCTCCCACTTTGCTTGTAAGGAAAGTTGTTCCTTTTCTTCCTTCCTTTGTTGTACTATAAGTGCGCTTTGTACTTGTCCCAAAGCCTGGGTGTCTTGCACTATGTCTTCTTGAGCTCGTCGAAGGTGAACTTTGACTTTCTCAGTGATCTGGTGTAATTGGGTGGGCTCATCGCCTGTTCCTCCTGTTCATGTCATCAAGGGCGTAGTAGAAATGGCTCACCTAGAATGGAGTGCCTGCTGCACTTCTTGAAGTTCACCCATGAGTCGACTGAATATCTCCTCCTGCTTCACTTCTTTCCTTATGGTGTGTTTCAATGGTTGGATGACGAACCTTTATTACTTTTCTTCCCATTTGGAGTGGAAGTCGAACAGATATATCGGCTCCAACAACTATATTGCTTCATCATGGCAAAGTACTCTATGTTGTTGTTTTGATATCTTGGTGAAGTTCCAATTCTGCAATTTTTCTTTCTGCAAAGTATCCTCTATAACCTCTTGTAACCTTATAGTATTAGCCATTTTATTTCTTAACTTTCTCGCCTTCTTCCTAGTGAGCTTTGTCTGAGTAATTCTTTTACCATTCTGATGCTTATCTTCTATGGTCTTAGTTACTTCACGCTGTTGAAATTCTTTCCTAGGGTTCCTGGATAATACTTCTTTGTTGGACAACTGAGAGGGGGGGTGAATCAGTTGTTACCATGATTAAACAATTATGCTTCTTTTAAACTCTTTGCTGAGACACTAAATGATAATCACAATAATACAGGGAAATAGACAATGGCAAATTCAGCATCAGTCACACATATGAGAAACATAGAGACAGATATTTCTTGAGGAAACCCATACAGGGTAAAAACCTCTTTTTCTTTATATGATAAGTAATAGTTACATTCTTCACATTATCATACATATGAGCACCAACTCATAATGAGG
>ML788303.1:30532-44067 GCA_009831015.1 Picea engelmannii
TGATATGTGTTTATAGGGATTAATTTAAGAGCTGGCTTAATTAATTAATTAACTACAACACTACCCTGATGTGTTTAGTCACTGGACCACTAAGCTTGGTGGAAAAGTGGTGCATTGTGCATCTTAACCAAGAGCTGGGAGCTTGCACGCACTCTCCAGACACATAATTGGCCTCATCTTAATGAATAATAGCACCCAAATACCAACAACACGAAAAACAATTGTGTTGACAGTGCTATGATTGGTGGATTAATGTATGTTTGCACATTGCCTAAACATGTTCACATAATGGGGTATGTCCTTTTGCTATGTATGCACACTTGGAGAACTGAGAATATATATATATTTAGCAAATTGGCATTTGGACTAGTATAGCATTCTTGAGCTACATCTATTTCTTTACCAATTAGAGCTTAACACACTATCACTCAGCGCAGTGATATACTGCAGATTTGTAATCGGTTGAATGTGCCTTCTTTTCAAAAGAGAAACATGAATGAAAGTAATTGGCATTTGACTAGTGCTGGAGGAAATATATATATCACATGTGTGGGCAATTGGATTAGAGTGCTGCACAGATTTGGAGTGTGTGCCATTCAATTGGCAATTGAGATCAAAGCACAGTTGGAAATTGTCCAAAGCATATCCAAAGCCCAGAGTGCAGTGATATGTAATATGGGTGTAGTGTGAAACTTCAGTATGTCTATGTTCTAAGTTCTAACTTCTATGAATATGATGTTTAGAGATAGATTGATTGATTTAAATTTTGTATGATGTATGAATCTATGATATACATTGTATACAATATGATTGTATCTTTTTCGGAGTATCAATGTGTCTGTATTAAAATTTTTAGGTTTTGAGTTTTAATTAAAATTATATATATATATATATATATATATATAACGTGTCCCCCGTGTCCTGATTTCGAGGGTCGTTGTGTCCGTATCGGATACTCGTATTTCCGTGTCCTCCGTGTCCCGTGTCTTTGTGTCAGGTGACTTAGCTTCACGGTGAGCCATATTTTACAAGAAGTGAGTCTAACGATCATGTTTATGGTATATTTATTATCTTGGCGTTAAAGATTATGCTTGTTGTAAGCACAAGCATGTTTGAGATCAACAGGTTGGCTCAGTTGGTTAGGACGTTTTTTATGAAGGATCTGGGAGCAAAAAAATAAATCTTAGGCATGGAAATACACAGAGACAAGAAATATGGTAATCTTGGTTATCACAACAGAAGTATGTGGTGTAGATATTCAGGAAATTCGGTATGAATAATGTAAAACTGGTGAAATCCCTTTGGCTTTCCATTGTAAGTTTTCTTCAGGTTTATGTCCTAACTGATGAAGAAGAAAATGGTTATATGCCTTGAGTATTATATGCTAGTAGGAATTTTGATGATTGCGATGGGAAATGGTCATCGGTTCACATGCAGTTGGTGTTGTCAGTAGACACATGGAAAAACCAAGTGAACAACATGGATATGGGTGCTTCAAACATAGAAGCACAAGTATCACCTACAGTGGTTGCAGTTATTTAGTATGTGGTTATGATTCATGAGATTTGGACAAGAGGAGACCTACCTCAGGTTATGCAAAGATCTATTAGGTAAGTTTGGACAGGTACAGGATGTGGTGTTTCGTGGTGGTCAAAGTGTTGAGCATTTGGCTAATAGTCCATCGTATCAAAATGGGACGAGTGCATCCGTTTATAAGATAGGTTTTTGATGGAGGCAGAATGGTCCATATTGGAGTGAATCATGTAGACATGTTCACGTAACAGTATTGTTAGAGAAGTTGCAGATCTGTGATGGTGTTTGACTTCTCTTGGCTTGCAGAAAAGGTGATGAATTAATACAGGCATAATATATCAAGAAAATTGTTATCAAGGTGGAGATTGTTGAAAACGTGCCAAACAATTTCCATGCAGTAACATGCACATGCACATGCACATCATCTAAGTTTAGATTATGCATGCATGCACACTACAGAGAACATGATGTGTATCTATGTGATCTATTTATGATTAGTTTGTGTAACTGTGTGATAGATGTTATATATAGTAGCATACCCATAGAGGTGATTGTGAAAAGCAATGCAGTGTGTGAACAAGACACAATATTGTGGAGTGTGTGGTAAGGAGATGATGGTTGTATGTCGGTGTTGTCTATTGTAATTCTTCCTTGAATAATAAAAATATTGATTATCATTTCCCGTATTGGGTTTCCACGTAAATCATTGTGTCAATTGTGGGATTGTTGTTCTCGATTTAATCTTGGTTTGTTTTCTTTGCTATTAGAATCTTGTTACATAAGCATCTTCTATAGTAGATTTCAAATATTTACTTTTATATCTTTGCATGACCTCGACTTGGTAAGGTTTTATGTATTCAATCTCTTTGAGCTTCATATTGTCATTTTGTGTTTAATACATTTTTTTTCTAATATGAATAATCACTTGGATGCTTTTTTTTTTTACTGTTTGTCCTTTAAATGAATTTCATAATGTCTAGTCAACCTAGTTATCCCACTATATATTTAACTCTAAAAGATGAAGTAGCATTACCATAATTGGTATTTACTTATATTATTATTGGTATTTACCTATATTATTCATCTTACTCTCTTTAAAGGAAAAAGTGGGCTCAATCCTTAGCGATGTCTTGATCATGAAAAGCCTATTTATATCATTATTGTCAATGTTTGATATTTACAAAAGTTGAAGAGTGCAATAAGTAAATAAATATGTATTCATTGAACTTGATTTTGATCATGGAAAGCTTATTTATATCATTATTGTCAATGTTTGATGTTTACAAAAGTTGAAAAGTGCAATAAGTAAATATAAATATGTATTCATTGAACCAACCGACTAATGACTTGATTTTGATCATGGAAAGCCTATTTATATCATTATTGTCAATGTTTGATATTTACAAAAGTTGAAAAGTGCAATAAGTAAATATGTATTCATTGAACCAACCGACTAATGACTTAATTTTGATCATGCAAAGCCTATTTATATCATTATTGTCAATGTTTGATGTTTACAAAAATTGAAGAGTGCAATAAGTAAATAAATATGTATTCATTGAAGTTATATTAATTACTCTCTCCTTGACCAACCGACTAATGACTTGATTTAGTGTTGGATAAGTTGAATCTACTAAATTGTTGTTGTTGCTACATTATATTTATAAAAAAACTACTCATCGAGAAGATGCAATGTAAGGTAAAATTTGTCATTAATCAATAAAAGAGGAAGGATAGTGAAGTTATATGACTGAAATTCATACACTCACACACAAAAGTGATGGCACACTTGAAAGGGACATGATCAATAACCAAAGGATATGCACAAGTGTATGAGATAGATCATGAATTATTTTTTGCACGAATGGCTCATTGGAATACAACAACTCGCAGCCCATTAAAAATAATAATTTCAACGTGATGCATGGATTCAAGTAAGCAATGATGCAATGATGGACGAGTTTCATATTATTGATTTTGGATTAATCAGTGACTTTCCTTGGATATAGGTATATCAATCACTTGTTGATATAATTCTTTTTCAAAAGAGGTGTGTTTAATGTCAATGAGGTGATACAAGATGGGAAAGTGCAAGCAAGTTGCAACTTCATGATTGTAACAAGTCCATTAACACAAAGAAGAATACTTTAGATGGGTGCAAAAGTGTTAATGGGACTCAATTTTAGGGGTTCGTCATTTTTCATATGTTCCATGAACATAATAAGTCCATTAACACAAGGAAGAAAACTAAGCAAGGGAGATAGTTGCAAAAGTGTTGACGGGACTCAATTTTAAGGGTTTGTCATCTTTCTTATGTACCTTACAATTATTAGGAAATATGTCAGTTGAAGGCAAAGTGGATCATGGCATTCGGTAAACAATAACAAAGATTTTAAAAATTACTTGGAGTTCAAATCTATCATGTAAATGATTATGGGTCAACTTTAACATATGTTTTAATACATAATAGTAACAAGTGAAGTTACAGTGAATTTTGAAATATTTGTAAAAAGCATTCCCCACTTTTAGCATCATACACTAATGCAAAAACTTAATATATAAAAATTTCTAACATTTCTTACAAAAATTATATTTTTAATGCACGAAGCATGTAGTGATTCATTATCACTTCATTATTATTTGATTTGATACAACTAGGAGTAGTGCAACAATAATATTGCAGGTTAGAACCCATCTTTCACGACGACAATTTCATTTCACAAGCAATTAGAATTAAAACCATTAAACATTGAAGTGGAAAATGTTGAGGAGTTAAGCTGGAAGCAGTTTTAGTTCCGGTTTACTATTTCTGAGTATGGCATTTGGGTCAGTTTTTGGCTATTAAAAACTCTGTAATGGCTAAACAGGAAATAAATAAAATAATTCATAATTCATGTGCAATCTGTATTGAATTTTATCATTTATAGCAATAGTTTAGTTGCAGCAAATCTGAAGGGTATAGTTTTTCGTCATTTGCATAAGCAGTTTTTTGTAAACAGTTTTCAGTTTAGCATTCATTAATCTGATTCCTCTTAATAGATCACAAGTTCAAATCTAGATGGGGTACGGTATGTATACCTCTTTAAAGTTTACCAGTCAAATCATTGAGCCAGGAAGTCCCTTGTCCCACAGTTCTCATACACCAATTTAGTATCACTTAACTGTGACCTTAAAAATAGATTATTATTATTATTATTATTACATGTGGATGGAATACTTAGAAACAGGCATTGATACCTTATCTCACAATTCTCATACATCAATTTAGTATCACTTAACTATAACCTTAAAAATAGATTATTATTATCATTATTACATGTGGATGGAATACTTAAAAACAAACATTGATACCTGGAGTTTGGGTTTAGCTGCTTCTTGCCCTTAGCTTGCACCACCAGTTCTGAGAAAGTAATAAAGCTAATGCCATTGATATGTCACGCAGGCTCGTTTATTTGCCTTACATCAACCCAATATATATAGTCAATCCTATCATAACCTTGCTTCTTCTATTATTGTGGATGTTAAAACTTGAATAGGGTCATTTTTAGGATATCTTGTCCCGAAGGTTTCAACACTGATATTTATGACAAGTCTGTCCGTTGTTTAATTTGAATAATTTATTACAATTAGACAGTGAAATTGTAACATTTTAACATTTTACATTTGCCTCTTCGTGTAGTATTCACGTAGTATTACATATGTTAATACATGTACAAAATGATAATTTTGTTGTGAACCGTGAACCTATCGGTATATATAGCTTATATAGTTGTCGATCCAACAGTCATATTCAATCAAGCATATTGTCCTTCCTCATAAATTTACTTCGTTTATTTAACATTCGAGACGTCAATGGCGGTACTAAATTATAATTTTATAGCGACATGAACAGTGCATGAAGTTGGTTAAGTATAAATCATCCATCCAACAATAATATCCGATCAAGCAAGTATAATGTCCTTCCTGCTGTAAATTGGCCCGGGCTTATAAATTTGCTTATTTATGTGACATCACTACAATGTAATGAACAGTAACAGCCCCTAGACACAGTCCGCTAGTGTTGTGAAAAGTGCTGCGAATAATGACAATATGAATGTTAGGCAGCCGAAGCATAAACCTATCAAGAATTCAATTGCAGAGAAAATAAGACATAACAATTATATCAATTGAACATAGTGATTTATGTGGAAACCCTTCTAAGGGAAAAAACCACAGGGCAATGATAATTCAAGGGAGAATTACAACAGTCAACCATAGGCTTACAATCTTCCTCACACCTCCTTCCCACACACTGTGCTACACTACATTGCTACTCACACCTCTACGGGTATGCTATATGGCGAACTGGTTACAACCCGATCCACCAGTTACACAACCTGTTCATTGTAGTGTGTATGGATGCACCTTCTATTTTTAGTTGATACCATGTGTATGCATCAACATGATAAATTAGTTGGTAGTTTCAACAATCTCCACCTTGACAACAAATTACCTAACATATCATTCCCGAATTAATTCATCACTTTTTCTGCAAGCCAAGAGAAACCAAACACCATCGTAGCTTCTCTAACAAAATTGGTTTCCTGAATATGTCTGCAGAATTCACTTTTGTATGGACCTTTTCCATAGCCACTCCCCCTTCATCAACAACCTGTCTTATAAAATGGTACTTAATATAAATATGCTTCGTCTTACTGTGATAAGCTGGATTTCTAGCCAAATGAATAGCACTTTGATTATCGTAGAATATTTTCACCTTGCCCTGCATCCTCCTTCCAAACTCACCCAACAAACCTTTTAACCAAGTTGCCTCTTTGCATGCATGAGAGGCAACCATATATTCTACCTCAATAGTGGATAAAAAAACTATGTTTTGAAGCCTTGACATCCAACTAACAGGTCCCCCTGCAAGAGTAAAGACATATCCTGAAGTGGATCTCCTTTTTTCCAAGTCACCTGCAAAATCTGAATCGACATAATTGCATAATGAATCACTGGAACCATCAATAGCTAATAGAATAATCATTTGTGCCCCTAAGATAATGAAGCACCCATTTCATTGTTGTCCAATACTCTTTACTTGGATTTTCCATGTATCCACTGACAACATCAACTGCATGTGAAATATATGGTCTAGTACTCACCATCGCATACATCAAACATCCTACTATATTAGCATATGGTACACAAGACATATAATCATTTTCTTCATCATTACTAGGACATAAACTTGAAGAAAGCTTGAAATGGGAAGCCAAAAGAATTTGTACGGGTTCACATTATTCATACTGAATCTTATAAGTATTTTCGTCACATACTTATGTTTTAATAACCACAACTTACCATTTTTCCTGTCTTTGTGTATCTCAATGCCCAAGATTTGTTTTGCTGCTCCTAGATCGTTCATATCAAATGTCCTAGCCAATTGTGCCTTTAACTTGTTGATTTCAACCATACTTTTGTTTGCCACAAGCATATCGTCAACATATAACATCAAAATAATGAATATGTCATTTTCCAATTTTTTTAAATAAACACAATGATCATATTCACTTCTTGTAAAATTTAGGCTCACCATGAAGGAATCATACTTCTTGTACCATTTCCTGGGAGACTATATCAGGCCACATTATGACTTCTTGAGTTTGCAAACAAACCTCTAATTGTGATCCTGAACAAACCCTTTTGGTTGTTATATATATATCCTCATCCAAATCTTCATGTAGAAACGTTGTTTTAACATCTAGATGCTCTAACTCAAGATCAAGTAAAACAACTATTGCTAACACAACACGAATTGAAACAAGCTTCACAAATGGTGAAAATATTTCATGGAAATGAATACCTTCCTTTTGAGAATACTCTTTTGCTACCAGTCTTTCTTTATACCTTTCAACTTTATCATCAACACCATTTTTCAGTTTGTAGACCCACTTGCAGCCGACAACCTTCCTGTCCTTTGGAGGTTCTACCAGGTCCCATGTTTTATTCCTCTCTAAGGCATCCGTTTATTCTTTCATAGCTTCTTTCCATTTAACACTTTCAGACACCTTTATTGTTTCTTGATAACAACTAGGTTCTCCATTAATAGAAACCAAATCCATCGAAGAAATATAATTTCCATACCTTGTAGGAGGATTCTTGACCCGTGTAGATCTCCTTAGAGATGGTTGAGGCATATCCACAGTTTCCTGGATATTTTTTGCATCTTCATCCTCTTCTCGTGGAGCTTCTTCATGCTCATTTTCTGAAGATGACTGAGTCTCCAACTGAATTTGTTGAACTTGTGGTACATGTTCTTGTTTCACTTCAACATCTATTAGTTCTGATTTTATGAGTGAGGATTCATCAAATATTACATCTCTTCTAATGATGAGTTTGTGGGAAGTAGGATCCCACAATCTGTACCCCTTAATTCCATCACCATAACCAACAAAGACATATCTGTTTGATCTAGGATCTAACTTAGACCGTTGATCTTTAGAAATAAGAGCATAAGCATCACAACCAAATATTCTCAGATTTGTATAATCACAAGAATGACATGTCCGTACCTCTTCTGGAATCTTACAGTTTATTGCAGTTGATAGTGATCAATTTATCAGATAACATGTTGTAATAATTGTTTCAGCCCACAATTCCTGCTACAACTTCGCATTATTGAGCATCCTCCTTGCTCTCTCTAGAAGAATCCTATTCATGTGTTCAACAACACCATTCTGTTGAGGAACATAAACCGTGGTCTTATGTCTTTCGATCCCAGCTTCCTTGCAATAGTTTTCAAATTCCATAGATGTGAATTTACCTCCATTATTTGTTCTTAAACACTTGATTGACTTGTCAGTGCTCTTTTCAGCGAAAGCTCTGAATTGATTAAAATTATTAAATACATTATCTTTTCTTTTCAGTAAATAGATCTACACCTTTCTAGAGTAATGATATATAAATTTCACAAAATATGACGATGCTCCAACAGAAACTGTAGGGGGTGGTCCCCATACATTTGAATGGATGTAATCAATGATACCTTTGCTTATATGTTTTCTTGTTTTAAACTTATGTCTACATTGTTTTCCAAAACACAATACTTGCAGAAATTCAAATTCAGAAACTTTAAACTTGGAAGTGACTTACGATCAACTAGTTCCTTAAGTCGTTTCTCACTCATATGACCCAAACGCTGATGCCATAAATGAACATAGTCACTTACACCTTCAGATGCTACCACTGCTTGATTTATTTTAGTTCTTCCTTCAAGCTGATAAAGGTTCTCGCTCCTCTTTGCCTTCATAACTACTAAGATGCCTTTGGACACCTTCAGTACTCCACCTTGAGTTGTAAACCTGTAACCAACATAATCTAGAAATACCAAAGATATTAAGTTCTTTCTAAGTTCCGGTACATGCCTCACATCTGTTAATGTTTTTAAAGTACCATCATGCATTTTAATTCGGAAGCTACCAACCCCAACAATTTTACAACAAAAAACATTTCCCATAAAAACAACACCATCATCAATAGATTGGTAATTTAAGAACCAATTTCTATGAAAACACGTGACTAAATGCACCAGAATCTGACAACCAATGCTGATGTTGATGTGAAACATCATAAGTAAACAATCCCTCATCAACCATACTTGAACCTGAACCTGAACTTGTTTTCACTG
The DNA here is from genome assembly GCA_009831015.1 of Picea engelmannii. NCBI lineage: Eukaryota > Viridiplantae > Streptophyta > Pinopsida > Pinales > Pinaceae > Picea > Picea engelmannii. Next base: position 39,735 of record ML788303.1, read on the forward strand.
AATTAGCTTCCTTTACTTCCTTTGTGGAGTCCTCTTTGGATGTGTTTTCTGTCTTTTCCAACAATCCTTCTTGAGATGTTCAGATTTTCCACAGAACCAACATTTTTGCTTACCCTTCTTGCCTTTTGACTTATATCTTGATGTACTTCTCCGATCTTGTCGTCTTCCAGTAGATCGACCTCTGACCACCATTGCTTCTGTTGTTGAGGTTTCTTTACTGAATCTTCTCCTCATTTTCTCAGACAACAGAGATCCTACAATAGTATCATAATGAATAGCATTTGTTGTGCTAAACCACATAGATGTGACCAGATGCAATAGTGTAACTTCCTTGTTTTCATCTTTGTATTTTACTTCCATACTAGATAATTGACAAATCAAAGTATTAAAAACATTTAAATGACCAACAATTTTTGTACCTTTTTTCATCCATAAGCTGTACAACTGTCTCTTCAAGAAGATTCTATTCATCAAGGACTTTGTCATATAAAGACTTTCCAGTATGTTCCACAAACCTCCTGTTGTCTCCTCTCCAATGATGTTAAACAACACTTCATCTTCCAGACATAAACGAATGGTACTGAGGGCTCTTGCATCCAGATCTTTCCAATCCTTATCTGTCATGCTTGTCGGTTTTTTTGTCTTGACTGCCAATGCCTTTTGCAATCCTTGTTGCACAAGGATATCCCACATCTTGAATTTCCATAGCTCAAAATTATTCTTACCGCTAAATTTCTCCACCTCAAACTTTGAACTCTACGCTTACTTTTACCATTAATAATAAACAGTTCAAAAAACTACAAGTTATAATAGACCAAACTTTTTATAATATGTAGAATAACCAATCTTAAAGTTCAAGGTTGAAACAAAAATACAAATTTTATTTAAAAAAATATTGAATATATATCTTTTAAAACTTAAAAAAAAAAATCCACCTCAATCTCCACAGATTTATAACATTGATCCTCTTATAATGTATTCAATGAAAACCAAGCTTTTATACTTCATAAGTGTATGCATGTACCTTGTGTTATGTGTATAATAAAATAAGAAACCTCTTTCTTTGTGCATATAACTTCATACCCATGTACATCCAATAACATAACAAACCTTCACGGTTATCGCACCTCTTATCAATCTTATCGCACCAAGGTCAACGCTCCTCCATGTAGGGCGCGTTGTAGCAAAAAACAACGCCGCCCTTAATGAATTCGTCCTGGCACACAGATTTTGTTCTTCCAATGCTCAGATTGAATCTCCACATTTTGATTTGGTAGGAGCTCACTCCTCACATGTCATATCTCACTCAACTCGGTTCATATGCTCTGATACCACTAGTTAAGCAACGAACGTGTAAATTGAACAAGAATTTAATAGAAAATAAAACAAGATATAACAATCATATCAATTGAAAACATTCATTTACATGGAAATATTTTCGAGGGAAAAAACTAGGGGCAATGATAATGGTATTCCTATTATTCAAGAGAGAATTATAGCTTTACAACCTTTCCACACACTAAGCTAACTACATTGCTACTCACAACTTGATTACAAGCTCACCCACCAATTACACAACCTATTCATTGTAATGTGCATGGATACACCTTCTATTTTTAACTTATACTATATGCATGCATCTTCATAGGAAATTAGTTCACAATTTCAACAATGAACACATAACCAACAATATTACAAATATAATTATGAGTTATTGATCTTGACAGGTTTATCTTTAGGTTCACCCCACCTGCTCTTTCCAGCTATGGCTACAGTGCCAACGTGGCCATTATTCAGATGCATTAATCTCTTTATAAAGGTTGCCATCCTCATGCGTCTGCTCATTTTCAAAAGTCTTTAGATTTTTGGGTTCCCGAATATCCATTACGATTGGTTGTCATATAACCATCTATTGAGGACGTGCTCATTCTAGTTGGTGCAACATGGTGTTCGTCAAAGAGATTTTGTTTCTCGTTCAAGTCATACTTTAATAAAACAACATCCCAACTAAATTCGAACCTTCAGTTTCCTTGTAACCACTTCGAAAAATACTAGGGTTTCCATTCGCTGAAGACGGTGAGGTAGACGATCAAGGCATCGTGGAAATGGGGAAATGGTCCTTTTCTAAGTTCTTCACCCCACTCAGGGTGGTCCATTCAATCAATTATTTTCTATACATATGCTCTAAGTATAAGATATCCTTGCTTTAAAAGACTACTTTCACTGGACTGTTTACTAAATTGGGTATCAAAAAAGATCTGAAAAACCCAAATTATCCTAGGATATCTTCTCTTTGTTTAATGTTTTCTATGTAGTCCATAAAAAATTTCTTTCTGTTTCTCCTATGCAATCAACGCACATTCCCCACAAAGCAAAGTCATCAATGTTTCTCCAAGTTGCTTATGTGATTCTCTCAAAACTCTTTCAATACATCGTTCAATCACATGGTTCGCTCTTTCAATAGACCATTCAATCACGTGGTTCAACCATTGAGAAGAAAATAATATCCACCACCTAGAGTTTCCTAAGGTGTTTTCTTCTAGATATTCTTCTTATTCTTTAGGGATGAGACCGATGGATCAAAATTTTACAAAATTGATACGCCAGAGTCCATCCCATAGCTCACAATAACCAAATTCAAACGAGTTGTGTGTGTGATTTCTTTATCTATTTGTGTTAATACGTTTGCAGAGACAAACCATAAGACAAATACAATGCACAGATAGAAAGATAAAATATGCGAAAGAAACACACTGTGAGGCTATGCTCACTTCTATATTAATTCAATGAAGACGGATTACATCCTTATATAGGAAAAGACTCTACCGAGTTGGTTACATGCAAACCAAAGACAACTAAACTCTCAACTATGAACTAACTCTTAACGCGCCTACAACTGACTCTCACAACTGAAGCTTATAACTGGTGCTTACAATTAGCGCTTACTCCGTTATTTCCAAGTCTCCCCCTTAATGGAGAATGGATTGACTTCTACACCTAACATCTCCCTAAACAGTTCAAACTTAATCTTTCCAAGAGGCTTAGTGAAAATATTAGCAACATTTTCACTAGTAATACAATACACAAGAGTTATTTCATTTGATTGCAACTTTTCTCTAACAAAATGATACTGAGCTTCAACATGCTTTGTCCTTGCATGAAAAATCAGATTCTTCGCAATATTGATTGAACTTTGATTATCACATTTGATCATCGTAGGTTCCTTTCGTTCTTCTCCAACATCTTGAAGAAGTCTTCTTAACCAAACAATTGCACAAGTTGCTTCACACAAGGCTTTATATTCTACTTCAGTAGAAGACAAAGATACAGTAGGCTGCTTTTTACTGCTCCATGAAACAACCCTAGATCCAATGTTGAACGCATATCCAGTGGTTGATCTTTGATCATCCAGATTGCCCAACCCAATCAAAATCTGAATAACCTGTCAACTCAACATCAGATGCATCAGTATATTTAATACCATAATCAAGTGTACCTTTTAGATACCTGAGTACTGCCTTTGTTGCATTCCAATGGATTTCATGAGGTTTCGCCATGAACTGACTTAACACACTCACAAAATATGAAATATAAGGTCTGGTTGTGGTGAGATAATTCAAACTACCCACCATTTGTCTATACACAGTGCCATTCGCCTCCTTCGAACCATCATCACCAAAAAGTTTCACATTCTGTTGCATGGGAACAGTAGAAGACTTACACTGATCCATTTTAAATCTCTCAAGTATTTCTCTGATATACTTACTCTGAAAAACAAAAGTTTGGCTTACATTTCTCCAAACTTCAAGACCTAGGTAGTAATGTAACTCACCAAAATCTTTCATTTCAAATACATTTGATAATTGCTCCTTGATTTCATCAATTAACTTCTCTGCATTTCCTGTAATTATTAAATCATCAACATATAATGAAATCAATAATATATACCCCTGTTTATCAAATTTGGTATATAGATTTGGATCACTTTTGCTCCTCATAAAACCCTGTTGAAGAAAGAAATATTCTATTTTTTCATACCATGACCTAGGTGCCTGTTTTAGTCCATACAATGCTTTCTTTAACTTACACACTAAGTGTTCTTGCCCCTTTTCAACAAACCCTTCAAGTTGAGTAAAGTAAACCTCTTCCTTTAACTCACCATTCAAAAATGCAGATTTAACATCTAACTGATGCAGCTTCCAATGATACTTTGTAGCTAAAGCAATTAACATTCTGATAGTACTCAATTTAGCTACTGGTGCAAATGTTTCAACATAATCAATACCTTCTGTTTGTGAATACCCCTTTGCCACCAGTCTAGCCTTATACTTAT
>ML788303.1:44117-79064 GCA_009831015.1 Picea engelmannii
ATCAAAACTCATGGGTTCTATGACATTTGAAATGCTACTCATTAGGGCATAGTCTTTATACCTCTCAGGAAGATGAATCTGTCTTGAAGATCTTCTCAACTGATTATCTTCCTCCCCACTTTGTGAAGATTTGTCTTCACCTCTAGGTGAACTGTGACTGCTTGAATTATCCATATCACTGAGTCCTTCTTGCTGCTACTGCTGTTGTCGCTACGGGGATGGTTGCTGCTGTGTGGGTTGTTGCTGCTACTGCCCTTCTTTAAATCCTTCATCAAGAAGTCTCTGCCATTCCTCATGACTGTTGTAGTCATGATTTCCTGCTTCCTGCTCATGGAAAAGTACATCTCTACTTGCAAATAATTTGTGAGCAGCAGGATCAAACAGTTTGTATGCTTTAAATTCAGAACAGTACCCAATGAAAATACATTTAATGGCTTTAGCATCCAATTTCCTCCTATTCTCCTTTGGAATATGAGAGCAAAAGCCTTACACCCAAATACTTTCAAATTATGAACTGCAGGTTTGGAACCATTCAAGGCTTCGAAAGGAGTAACATTATCAAGACACCTTGTTGGACTTCTATTCTTTAAATAAACTGCAATATTTATGGCTTTAGCCCAAAATGCATTTGAGAGATTCTTACCTTTCATCATACTGCGTGCACACCCTACCATAGTTCTGTTTTTTCTTTCAACGACTCTGTTTTGCTGTGGAGTGTGAGGTACTGTAAACTGTTGTACTATTCCATTATCTTTGCAATATTTGTTGAAGTCCCTTGATTTATACTCTCTCCCTTGATCTGAAAGGAGGATTTTGATGGATTTTCCTGTTTGATTTTCCACCATGGTTCTGAATTCCTTAAAGTACTAAAAAACATCACTTTTTCGTCTAAGGAAGTAAACCCATGTGTATCTTGTGCAATCATCAATAAACAACAGAAAGTAAAATGCACCTCCTAAAGACCTAGTTTGCATAGACCCACAAACATCAGTATGCACAAGATCTAACACATCTCTCTTTTTCTTATCAGGATTAGAGGGGAATTCATCTCTGTGCATCTTTCCTAATGCACATCCATCACAAGCAACCTTCTCTTCTTTAACATTGGAAGTCCTTCAAACATATTCTTTTTCTGTAATAACAATAAATCAGGATGATTGATGTGTCCATACCTTTGATGCCAAAGAATCTCTGTTGGCATATCTGCAGAAGTCAGTGCATGATGTGCTTTGCTGGTAACATCAAGTTTGTATAGGCCTCCTACTCTGACTCTCGTTGCAACAGTTTGGAAGTGGTCCAACAGATCCTTCACTATGCAATAATTCTTAAAGAATTCAACCTTCAAGTTCTGATCTGTAATGGTGGACACAGAGATCAAATTTTTCTTTATTCCTGGCACATACACCACATTGCGAACGTGACGAACAATACCATTCGACAATGTCACAAGAATGTCTCCATATCCCTTGATCTGATGAGCGTGATCATCTCCAAGATATATGCTGACACCATTTTGTGTTTCTTTAAAATTAGCATACCAATTTTTATTACAAGTCATATGCATTGATGTTCCGAAATCCACAAACCAGGCATCAGAATCATCTGTTTTAGCAGATAAAGCAGTGTTAGACACAAATAGCCTAAGATCCCGTGAGTCAAAATTCGGGGGTTCATCAATATCATCACTAACAATAAATAATCTGAGATCTTGATTTGAATATTTTTCTGCATAATGACCTGAATGTGTTCTAGGTTTATTCCTAGCCTCATCACTTTTCTTCTTATGACAGTTTTTAACAATATGTCTAGGTCGACCAAAATAAAAACAACTCTTTGACTCATTCCTGTCAGATTGCATACCTTGATTTGAAGATTGTCTTCTCTGCAATGAACTGCGTCTCTGCCAGGAACCACCTCTCTGCCATGAACTGCCTCCTCTGCCTCTTACTCCTGATCTCCCTCTCGCAGATCTATTATTTGACCACAGTGCCAAATCTTTACTCGGAGGCTTCAAATTCCCGCGCCTCTCTTCCTCTTGCAGCAAAATGTCTGTTAGTTCTTCAAACGTAGGAGGTTTCTCCCTTGCTACGAGACCTGTTATGACCATATGATAATCTTCTAGCATACCATTTAAGTTAATAGTGACCAGATCAATGTTGGAAACAGTTTCCCCTATATTTACTAGCTTGTCTTTCACCTCTTTAATAGGACCCAAAAATGAACTAACAGATTCATTTCCATCCATCTTAATGCCTAGCAATTTAGTTTTTAGGAACAAAATGTGATTTGTGTTGCTAGTTTCATACAATGCTTTAAGCGTTGTCCATGTTGCAGCGGAAGTTGTAGCTTTTCTAATATGTGGAATTATGCTATCTTTAACAGACATGCACAACAATACCTTTTCATTGTTTTCGTGCTTCTCCCAATTTTGGATCTGTGTTGTTGTCGCACCTGCAGCCGCATCACGTTTCAATTCAGTTCCCTTCACAATGTTCTAGACACCATAGCCTTCCATGAGCGCCTGCATCTTGAATTTCTAGTTAATGAAGTTCGAGCCATCTAACTTGTTGGCTTCGTTGAGGTAGGTCTCTGCCAGAGTATTCGCCATCGCTACAATTTAGTTTCTGCAAGTAAATCGCCAAGGATATGCAACTTTCTGTCGCTCTGCCTTCGGATACCACCGATCCGTCTCAATCTTGACTCTTAGTTTTCTTAAAAGAAATATAAGAAATCCTTAAAAACACTTTATATATTAAAAGTAATATCAATTTCTTAAAAAAGATCTATGATCCCTAAGTTACAACTCCACCTTAAGTCATAACTCCACCTTTTTTTTTGTATCCTTTCATAACTCCACTCTTATGAAACTATCATAAAGTTCCTTAAATAAACTTTATAACTCCACCTCACTATTAAAAAAAATGATTTAAATAGTGGCACCAATTTTAAATGTTCCACATGCAAATCTTCACGATTTAATAACTCCACATGAAAATGCAAATCGTATGCAAACTAAACCTTCATTATTTAAAAAAAAAAAACTCATGCATTAACTCTTCATGCAAATACTCACGCACATGCTTTCAACGCTCCATTCAAACTCCACGCATGCATTCAAAATCCACTTTTTCAAACTCATGATTTGTTTGATATGCAGAAAAAATCACGAATTTGCTCACTCTTCCACGCGATTTCAACCTCACGCTATTTCACAAATGCAACAGATGCATTTGCACTAGATTTCAAAAACTCACGCATGCATGCAAATCGTGAAATGGAGGAGGCTCCACAATTTGCTCACAGATTTGATTTGCACCAAATGGTGGATCGGTCCTCCAGCCTCGACCTGCTTTCACGCAGCTATTCTCCAACTCGAACCCACGCGGCTCTTCTTATCCAGCCTGCGGACCAACTAACGTTTTCGTAAATAGAGGAATGCACCAGACGGATTTGCTCACGCCCCTCCTCGCAAGCTCGTGGATTTAGCAAAGCTCGCCCTCTTGACTCTTATAAATTGGTCGCCGGATTTTTCACAAATCCTATCCAACGTTTCTCATGCTATCCACGCTCTCTCCCTGTGGCTCTGATACCAAGATAAAATATGCGAAACAAACACACAGTGAGGCTATGCTCACTTCTATATTAATTCAATGAAGACAGATTACATCCTTATATAGGAAAAGACTCTACCGAGTCAATTACATGCAAACCAAAGACAACTAGACTCTCAACTATGAACTGACTCTTAACACGCCTACAACTGACTCTCATAACTGAAACTTATAACTGGTGCTTACAATTGGCGCTTACTCTATTATTTCCAAGTTAGAATGTGTGAGCATTGAGAAAAAAAATCTAATTTGTGATAAAATTTAAATAACTAATTTATCCTATACAAGTTTTTGGAATCAGGAAGTAACAACTAGAAGTTTTTCCAAATTTACTGGAAATGTTAAGTTGGGAGTGGCAATAATATATATTTAAAAAATATATAAAATATTTTAGATTACAAAGATAATGATACATTTTTAATCTTATTTCAATAAAATTGAAGGTGTTAATCTAGAACAACCTTGCTCTCCTACTGCAACAACTACAATATGGAAAATACTAATTTAATTTGTACTAATAATTATATGAATATATACAAAATTGAAAATACATGTATCTAATTTTAACATCTTTTTAAAATTTAAACTTTTCATATATAAACTTCAAATATCTTTGTAAATTTGAAGCATTATTCTTGTTTTGATTGGAAAAAACTAAATAGTAATACTCTTGTAATATGAAAATACAATAAACTTCAATAATATGGTTGGTTGATAGCAACAACAAACTAAAGCAAATATTTGGCATGAAAAGGGTATTGATTAATTCTACTTTCATGTTTAGTATACATTAAAAATTGATTATATCCACAACTATAAAGTGAGTAGTATTAAGTTTCAACTATAAAATGAGTAATATTAAGTTTTTTTACTTAAATAATATTTAGTGTAGTTTATTCTTTGTTTTATAGTGATATTTTAAATAAATATAATGAAAATATTTGTAATAAATTATGTTTATAATAATAAAATAAAAATATTTACATTTTAATTTAATATCATTTTAATTTATAGTTTTTTATTTGTTCCCAAGCTCCTATTTCCTTGATGTTGAAACTCCCAAATTCTCAAAAAAAAAAATTCAACCCATTGAAAAAGTTTCTTACCCGTTCCCAAATTCCCAAAACATGTTAAAAATACCTTAAACATTTTTTTCTTAACAAATTATTAAATACTTCATTTTCACTTAACTTTTGATTTATATTATATATCATGTATTTAAACGTTTCTATTGAAAATACACTTAGGCAATGACGTGTAACGTATGACATTCAACTAAATTACCTCTCTTACCTGTAAATATTCTAAAATATATATTTTTAGGTAGATATAAGGGTTATTGGTGGTGCATGGCTCTCGTAGTCTCATGTTGGTAATCCTTGATTTGTTCGTTAACCATGGTAGTGAACCTGAATTGCAGAAGTAGAAGTAGATTTTCTTTGGATGGCTATCCTCCACTGCATTTTGGGAACTTTTAGGAATTTATAGAAAAATCTGTGCACAACACTTTTTACGATTTCTCGATAAGGGTTTGCATTTTTGGAGATTAGCAACATGTCACAATGAAATGCATGTGTGGCTACGAGGCCATCGTTTTGAGCATGTTCCCCTCTTGTGAACTTGTTTAAAAGATAATTTTTTCCAAGAACTTGAAGGTGGTTGAGAGATGGCTACATAGGCAAAGAGATGTCAAGAATAAGGACAATATCATGTTTCATCAACAAACAATGTGTGGCGACTAAGTAGAGGCTATTATTGATGTACATGGGGTGATTAGGATGATTTTGGTGCATTACAATAGGTTCTAGGAGATGGTTGTGGGGTTGGTTTCTTAAGGAGAATATTGGTTTCTTAAGTAGAAATGCATTGAGGAATGTGTTAAGAAGATTGACAAAGAGAGATTCTTGGTGTTCAATGGGTTGGACATCAACATTTTTTTTAGCTAGAGTTCCCTCTTTTCTTTCGTCATAAGGACATGTACACTAAGTGCTTGATGAAATGGCTACAAGACAAGTATTTCATAAATAAAATTCTCTACCCGTGTTTTCTAAAACATTTGAATACTAAGTGGATAAAATGCCTACCAAACATGTGTTTGTTGGAATTTTTTAATAAAGAACATACACTGGATATATAATACTTTTGTGGTTGAATTTAGAATATTATGTGGTCGATTTAAATGATTTGTGGGTAAATTTAGACGATTCCATAGAAAATTTAAAGAAAAAATTGAAGTTTTTATAGGAAGTTTCTGAGCACTTTTTATGATAAACAACTAGAAGAAAAATATTTGTTGTGTAACAATAGCTTAAGCAAAGAATCAACTTTCCATTTGGAATTGTGATTAAGGGGAGGAGAGGTGAGACCTTAGATGCCATCAACTTCAAAGCATGACTCCCTCAAGAACGTAATAAAAAATAAAAAACCTTCCACTTCAATTTCTTCTACTCAATTTCATGGTCCCTATATTGTACATAAAGTGGAAGATGAGCCATTGCTAGAGATTATGGCAATGAAGATCACTCTTTTTCATCAAAACTATGAATCAACTATTTTTATAAAAGGTCTTTTATTCATTTTTTTGATCATGTTGATTATAAAAAAGTTTTAGAGGAGGGACCTTTGTTTTGGGAAGTGTGAGACTATTTATAACTCTTTATTTATTATAATTTGATCCAAGCTTTATGTTGGTTACTTGGAAGCCGATTTGGGTTCATATTCCAAATTCTCCCTTACATTACTAACATATCTTAGTTATGAAGGATATTGGGAATACTTTAGAAAATTACATGAAAATAGATTTCGAGAGAGATATAGCTAAACTATACACACATGCTCTACTTTATGTTGATATTGACCTTAGAAAGCTTCTTTCCAAAAAAATGATTCTCAAATGGTAAAAAATTGGATGGACTTAGGGCTTGGATTATGAGAATACAACTTTCCATTGTCAAAAATTTCATCTTTCAAGACATTTATAGGATTATTTCTCATATGCACAAGCTCATACTTCATGGAATAAAGGGTTAAATCTAATTAAAAATGTTGGACATTTTTCTAGTTAAAGAAGAGAAAAATGATGAATAAAATAAAACAACACAAGATTCCAAGAAGGGTAATTTTACTTGTCCAAAAGTGCCACTTGGCAAACCTTTCTCTTAATCTAGGAGGATAACATAGAAGCCAAGGATACAAGGTTTTCCTTATCATGGATGTGAGTTGTACCTTTTATCTCTTCTAGGGGAATGAAGTGGTTTCATGAAACTAACACCTCTCATTCCAATAAAGAATTGGTTGGCTCTTCACTCCATGATCTCTCAACTTATGAGTTACAAGTGGACAATGTGGATCCTTTTTCTCGGAAATGACATGAGGTTAAAAAGAAGAAGAAAAAAATAAAAGAATTGAAGATTATTTTTAACAAAAAGAAATGACATATACATTAATTATATAATTTCATTCCTATTAGTATAATATCTACTTTATATTAGTAATGCTTTAAGAACTTGTAAAATATAAAATTTTCATTTTAAAATAAAATAATAAAATAATATTTTTTATTAAAAAAAAAGATATAAATGATATAATAAGATATGTTTGCCTCTTTATATTTTTATATATTTAACATTGGAAAAAATAAATAAAAATAAAGTAACAATTAAAATTTTTCACTTTTTCTATTCATTACAAGCCGTATATTCTCTCTATTTTTCTAAGTTAGATTGAAAGATATATTATTTTCCTAACATTTAAATATAACAAACTACCTCTCCAAAAAAACCTTACTATAATATTATTCTTGGGATTCCATACATAATGTTTATAGAACATAAACACAAAACTGAAAACCTCCCATTTTTAAAATAACAAATAAATCAAGATTATTCAAAAGACATTGCAAAGAATCTACTTTATCCACAAATAAACCATTGATGTTCCACGTACTAACAAATCCTTGAGGTCTGCAGTCCATTCCTATGTTTCATGGTATCATAGCTTTTGTTTTGTCTCAAAAATGCAAAATTACCTTTTTCCATTGCACCTTTCTTTTTAATAAATTCCTCTTTGGTTAGATGTTTTCTATTGCACCTTTCTTTTTAATAAATTCCTCTTTGGTTAGATTTTCGTCGACTTAAAAAAAAATAAAAAAATCCATTTTAATACATTTGTTGAATGTTCATAGTTTGATGAAAAACTGAGTGGTCCTTTTCAGAATATCGGTATTTTTTATTTTTCTTTCAGACCAATAATTAGGTTAGGGATTTTCCGAATTTCTTTTATTCTTCTTTGTTTTGTTGATATTAACATTGCGTTCTTCCATATCCTTGTTTCTCTTTATGGTTGTCATGGCACATTCTCTACTTTTACCATTTAATGACAATGTTAAAGTCTTCGACTCTCTTAAGCCTAGGTTTTTGTTAATTTAGGGAATATAAGATATTTAATTAAATCATTAAATACACGAGAAAGGACATCTGCGTTTCATCTCAATATTATTCATTCTTTATTTTGATTTTTTTTTGGTTATGTGTAAATTTTTAAAAAACTATGAAAAATTAAAACTATACAAACTTGGTTAAAAGTAATACATGTTTTGTTAATTACAATCCTGTATTGTGCATTAATATTCTGCATTGATCATGGAAATATTTATAATTGAATGATATTTGTGATTTTATTGGATTTATTAATTACTACACAATTAATCACATTAATTAAGAAATGCTTCCATAGATGTGTCATTTAAGGTTTTTTATTATAAATATGTTGCCCAATTTTTCCATAATGTAAATTTTATTGTCCTTTATCTACTGTTATATCATTTTGCGATTCCATGAAGTCCGTGCTTTGAGTGTTACTACAGCCCATCTTTATTATGTTTTCTTGAAAACATGATGAGATTACTCAATGTTTACAATTTCTTTTAAATCAAATTTGGAACTTTGAGAGGCAGTATGTTTCCACGTTTTCTGTATACTCTGGATTTGCTAAATATATTTTTATTTTGTGAAAAGCATGACAACAATTTTGGGAAAATACCGAAGATGCGAAGAAAGCACTGAAACGTCCAGCCCAACATTGCTTCAAAACGTAAAGGTACACTTTTTTTTTTTCACATAGAAAATTTCACTTATATATTATTTATATAAAATATCATTGTATAAATACAAAATTTTGACAGCGGTCTAAATTTCTGTCCAAAAAACAAGTTTTGTGCAAATTTTGTCATCCTCATGCTAACAATGGGGAACCTACCTATCTCTTCAACACCTTAACACCTGAAATACAACCTCCCTAGATCCAAAATCTAGAAAGAAGTTAAAATCTATATATCTAGACCTGCCTAAAAGCATCAATAAAGAGATAAGAAAAGAGATGGACCTTCTTGTCCATCCTCCATTTGAAAGTATTTTAGGTTCCCTTCCTTTAGTTCTAGAGCTTGTTTGGAAAGTACATCTGCCTCCCGATTGAAATCTCTGTAGGAATGCATGAAGTTTAATGCCGTAAATTCTGAGATGAGGGCCTCAATCCGTGCTTTCCAAAAGGTCAATCCCAAGACCTGAATGTCGCTTGTTTTGTTCAACTAGTCGATAACAATCTTTGAGTCACCAACCACCTGAAGATCATATATATGAAAACGGATAGCCAAGGAAAGCAAAGCCCATACTCTTAAGAGTTCTGCTCTAGTATTAGTGCCTGGGCCACAATTGAGCATCCACTTGTATCTTGTTTGGATATTTATCCTCATTATTCCCCCCGCTCCGCTAAGCTGCCCATTTCTTTGTGCTGCCCCGTCAAACCAACCTGTTGGTCTTCTCAATAATATCTTTGGAGGCAGTGTTGTTTTTGTTGTAGGAAGTAGCTTCTTCTTGGATTTCCCTAGCCAACCCAAGATCTTGTAGATCACCCCAACTATAGAAGTTTGTTCTTCCTCAAAAAACACTTTGTTCCTTTCCAGCCAGATATGCCAGCAGATAATAGAAGGAAGCATGTGCCAACATGGATGCTTTTGACACCAATCCTTGAAGAGCTTTTTCAGATTTCCACTTGTCCAATTTGCATTTATCTTAAGTACTGCCAACATATCTGTCCAAACCTGTTGGGCGAAAGTACAATGTATCATCATGTGTTGTGACAAGTTTGTGTCTTTTTTGCAAAGGGCACATATACCTGGTCCCTACCACCCTCTTCTTTGCAAATTCTCCCAAGAGAGGATCATGTTCTCCATCAATAGCCAGGTACAGAGTTTGAGTTCAAGTGTCAGATCCCATTTCCATAGAGCATTGTGCCACCAGTTGGTGCTTCTTATCCATATTTTCGACGTTATAGCGGCATAGGCATTTTTTGTTGTCATAACCCCCATGGATAAGTTCCATGTCCAAACTAAATCGTCTAGAGAATTTTTCAGAAGTATGCCTTTGTGTTCCAGGGCTCTGTGGTAATCCTCCCATTCTTCTTCCTTCAATCCACCCAATCCCATCTCCCTAGTCGATTTCCACTGATTCGAAGAAAGTATTTGGCTTCCCCTCTCTGCGATTTGGAATAGAAAGTGGTATCCTCTCGACCTTAGAGAGTTGATGAGTCCACTTGATAAAAAGGAGCACTTACCCAACCCCAAAATTGTGTCTTCTCCAAGATGAACGGACATCCCTGAGCCAGGCCTCCATGCGGTCCAATGAGCCACCACATGAAAATATTTTTGGAGGCACCTCTAGGTGTTTGAGGCTTTTGGTGTGCTCGTGAAGGGTCTTCTCAGCCAAGATGCCACCGATTGGGAATGCAGATATTTATCCATAATGACCCCGTGCCAGAACCCATCCTTCATTAGATAGCACCATAATGTGTTTGCATCCAACACTTTTTTGAACCAATTCAGATGTTTGAAACCCCAACCGTCCTAGACTTTAGGCTTTAACAGGGTCCTCCCATTTGCATAAATGGATATGCTCCGACTCCCCACAACTCGACCACAAGAACCCGTACATCATTTTCCTGATCCTGTTAAGGACTAAGAGTGGCACATTTTCTATCACCAACCAATATACCGGTAGGATTTCAAGTACAGCTTTAACCAGCACATGCCTCCCACCCACTGTCAGCCAATAATGACACCAGTTTCTGATCCCTTTTTCGAATTTTTGTCGGAGCCAGCGCCAATCCTCTACTCTGTATTTTACTGGCTTGAGGAAGTAACCCAGGTACTGAAGTCATGTGTCCAATCCAACGAAGTTATAGGGAAAAAGAGTTTTGTAAGAATTCAGATCAATATCTTCAATAACTGAGTGGTGCAATGAAGATTTTAGTGGATTTATGACCAACCCTGGTGCTCTACAAAAGGAATAAATTACTGAAGCTATCTCCTCCCAATCTAAATCCTACGCTTTATTCATGATCAATATGTCATCCACAAACAAAATGAGGATGATCTTGAGAAGTCTTGAGGTCTTAACCCTCAATATTTTTCCATCAGAAAGTATCTGCTTGAGCATTAAACTCAGTCCCTTCATAACTAAGATGAAAAGCAAAGGAGATAAGGGGCATCCTTGTCCTAGCTCGCACCCACTTTTGAAAAATGTGGTAAGACCTCCATTTACCAGAATCACAAAATTTGGCGAGGTTATACAACTCATAATCCAGTTTGTTGACTTTAGTCCTGTACCAGTCTTTAAGAGAATTAACCTGAGAAAGTCCCAGCTAACACAATTGTAAGCTTTCTACAGACCCATCTTTAAAACTAGGGATTTCAACTTTTTAGATTTAACTCTATGTAAGCATTCTTGTGCTACACCAACAACATCCAATATTTTCCTCCCCTTTAGAAACCCAAATTTTTCTATTGATAAATATTTTGACAATATTGGCTTCAATCGAATCCCAATGAGTAAATTTCAATCAGTTTGTAAGCTATATTGTAGAGGGAAATAGGTCTAAAATCCCCAAAGCTTGCAGGGTCAACCACTTTTGGAATTAGAGATAAAAAGGTAGAATTTAAAGAACTTGTCATCGAACTCGAGCTTCTTGACTCCTCCACTGCTTCCTGTACATCTGTCCCTAATAAATCAAAGAACTTGAGCAAGAACTCCACCATCCAACGATCCGACCCAGGGATCTTGTCCTTGGAAAAACTCTTCAACAAACATTTGATTTCTTCTACCGTGTTGGGATTTTCAAGCTCTTGTAGACTTGTACATCACGCTCTGTGAAGAAACAAAGATAATGTTGTACTACCTTCACCTGATCTACAATTGTATTATGTCCCGTGTTGTCATAGAGGCCTTTGAAAAATATCACAGCGTCAGACTCAATGTCTTCCTGTCCCGTGTGGTTGATGCCTTGTTCATCCTTCATCTCCCAAATTGCATTTTTATTTTTCCTGTGACTAGCATATCGATGAAAAAAATTTGTATTCCGATCACCCTGTTGGAGCCAAATGGCCCTACTCTTTTGTCTCCAAGTTTCTTCTTCATCTAATAGATATTTATGTCTTCTCCCTTCCATATATTTGATGTTGCTGCCAGTATCCACCGGGGCCCTTCCACTTAGTTTAGTGAAGTATAAATTCTCTAATTCCTCCTCAATTGAAACTAGCTGAAGGAGCCTCAGTTTCTTTTTTAATTTTTCCCACCCAATCACTTTGTGTTTTAAGACTTTTAATTTTCCTACTAATCTTCTCATTGTTGAGGGTTCTGAGTTGAACTCTCTAGAATTCCACACAGAATAAACTATCTCACTAATCCTTTCTCTTCCAGCTAGATAGGATTTAGTTTCAACGGATAAGCTACCGACCTCTGTCCCTCCTCAAATTGTAGTACAATTGGTGCATGGTTTGAAAAATAAGGATAGACAATCCAGTATTTGTACCTACCAATTGATGAAACCAAGTCTTATGACATATAAACCCTATCCAATCTCTTTTCTATACTCTCTACTCCTCTTCCATTGCGCTAAGTAGGGGAAAAATCTAAAGGGACTATGTCTACCAATCCAAAATTCTGAAAGATACCTTTGAAAAAATCATTCAAGGGGTCTAAAATGGATTTTGAGCCCCACAATTCACAAGAAGACACTGTAAGTTAAGGTCACCAACAAGGATTAGATATTTGGTAGCTAGCATACCACTTGCAACTACAACTTCCAAGAAGGCTTTCCTATCAGTGCAAGGGCCATAACCGTTGAAGAGAGAGACCAACCTGTTTCCCTCATGTAAAGTGCCTTTAATAATAATGCCTACACATGTTACAGAAGGATGAAGGACCACCTTAGCTGGGTTCCAAGTCACACATAAGCCCCCTGACTGACCCACCAAATTAGATGGAAAACAATACCAGCTAGGTAAGAGTTTTGTGACTAAGGTCCTTGCTTTCGCTCCTTCCACCATAGTTTCTTGAATAAATAGAATATCAGGTTTAATACAAGTCAGTAATGTTCAGAGGGTTGCACTTTTAGGAGCCCATCTAACTATTCTTAAGTTTAGTGAAAGAAGTTTCATTATTTGGCTCTGGCTAGGGCTTTGAGTTCTCTAAGATCCCTTCGTTCAGTGTTGTTTTTGCCTTGATTGACCAAATCCCCTCTGCTTCCCACATCTTTCCTATGTGCACTTCTTTTTTTAATGGGTGAAGCATCTAACCCCATTCCCCCCATCCAATGGTATTTATTTGAATCTCTTCTTGGACACCTCATCTCATGCCCATGTTCTCTTTCTGTCTATTCTTCCTTCCCACAGTTTACCACCCTATTCCCTTCATAAAATTTCAAAGGTTTCTTGATAACCATGTCTTGGTAGCTGGGTACCAAAGTCTCCAAAATAGCTTCCAGGGAGCTATATCCTGAAGCCATCTCCCTCCCCACCAATGCTTCGATGCCCGTCTCCTCCTCTTCTGGGTGGTTCCCCAAAGTCCCGACACATTCCTGAGTATTTATCAATTGAACCGAGACTTTAAAATCCAATATTCCAATGGTTAATTCATTGTTACCCTCAACCAAATCCCTAATGAGACTCTCACGATTTATTGAAAAATCCCCAGTAGGATATGTTTTTAAGAGATTTAAACGATCAATCTCCCAAGTCGATAAAGTAGAAAAGTAGGGACAGAGTAGTTTTAGCTTGCTTAAGTTGGAGTCAGTCGATGTTGGGTTCGATGTAGCCTCCTCTGATGAAGTGCCTTCCCCACTCCATGAAGGGCCGTCCCCCATATGTTCATTATAGTCTGCCTTCTTGAGCATTGACGGCTCTGATTCTTCATCTGAGACTATCCCTTGGAAGTCTTTACGTAAATGCCTTTTCCTTCTGCAGTAAGTGCATCGAAAAGGAAGGCCCATATAGTCAAATTTTGGCCATATATCTTCCCCCTCCATTCTATATCAAGTCCTTTCAACAACCCATTGTGAACATCCAATTCCACTAGAATTTTTCCCATTCTCCTATCGACTCCCTTTAAGACTGAATCTTCAACAAACAGTAACCTCCCCAGTTCATTCCCTTTTTCTCTAAATGCACCTTCATTCCAAAGTTGTATTGGTAAGCATGGTAAAAGCACCCAAATGTGCCTAAAATGGAACTATAACAATGATGGGTCGAAATCCACTCGCCATCTTTTTAGCATCAGGCTGCCTCCATTTAAAATCCAGGTTTCTTGTAGGATTTTTATGGAGTCTTCTGAAGTTCTGAATATGAAGCAAAACCACCCCCTAATGAGTATCTCCGTCTCTGACGTATACCCTAGTAATGGGTTCCAAATTTTCTCCACCCATCTTGTTATACCTTGTCGACCAAAATCTCTATATGAGAACCTTCCCACTAGAGCACACATAACCAAGTTACATGCATCCTCCAGGCCTACATGCCCTCCAAGGACCATTTTTTTCCTGACCTTCCTTGGTTTCCACCATTTTTTCCCTTTTTGATCTCCCCAACTATCCCTATGTTCCTTTCAGTTCCTTTCAGTTGCTATCAGGTTCTTGTTTTGGTTTTTTTCTATTCAACTTTCCAAGTACCCTAGAGTCACCTTCTGAGTCTTTTAACCTAGATTCTAGTGATGGTTCTCCTCCATGGATGTCTTGAAAAGAGTTTGTAAATAGGGGGGGATTTCTTCCTGAATTGTTTTCGACTGCATCTGCTCTTCCACCCTGAAATTTCGTAACGTGTTATCGTTTCCGACTGCATCTACTCTTCCACCTTGAAATGTCGTAAGATGTTTCCCCTTCACAACCTTGACATGTAGCCCATATGGACAATTTCCATCGTATTCGTTGTTATGTTCCCATGGACTCTGTCCAAGAACTGTCTCCAACCTGACTTCTTGTTTATCTTGGGTTGGGACCCCAACTGTCTTCACCCCCCTGACAAGGCCTATCCTACTCCTCAGTTCCTCATCTAAGGCAAAGAGACCAAAGTGTTTCCATATCTCCTCATCTTTTGGGCTCATCATAGTGTTGACTGCTTCTTCCATTAAGTGGTTGCCCCCATTACAGTTTACTTTACTAAGCAAAGGAATATGATATCGTATTTATGTTTACTTTATAATCCTTAAGGATAAACTGATGTCAATCCCTTCGAGAATAAATACTTTTATCTTGCAAAGAAATAAGTGTTCATTATAGTGATTTCTTGTTTAAAAATTTATGCATTTTCATTAGAAATAAAGCATATCTTATACAGTAGCATAAATGCTATTTGTTATTGGAACATTTTTTAATGATTAAGTTAAATTAATTCATATAGTGAGATTAATTAATATTAATATTTCTAAAAATTAATTCATATAGTTTGTAGTTTGAATTGTAAAATATAATTTGTTATTTTAATTGTAAATACATATAAATTGTGATTATTAATTTAATATAAATATTAATTATAATATAGTTGTTAAAAAATAATAATAATAATAATAAAATACTTATAAAAATCATTATTATTATAATGAAATTTAAGTTCATAGTTTAAATAAATGTCAAATTGATGTATGACCCTAGTTTACATAATTTACATCCCTCCAATTTAAAACCTTGAGAAACTGGGAAACTTGAATCGTGATGAGAATATAACAATATTCATTTTTCAAAGTAACCTTTAATTTTATATATAAATTTATGTAAACTACCTCGTTATGTATAGTTATCTAGGTTTTAAACTTAGTAATAGCGAGAGGAGACATTTAAAATCTAGCCATATTAAGTGAGAGGAGACATCTAAAATCAAGCCACAACAAATCACAGATATATTAGCAAACAAAAAAATTCCAACAAAAATTTATTAAGTAAACTTGTAATCCGAATAATTAAATATTGTCTATAGTATTATTTACAAGTTCACTTGATTCAAAGAGTTATTAAAATTTAAATGAACATTTTATGAGAGCATTGTTTGAGCTTCAACATATATTTTGAACCTCAAATATGATTGATTACTGAAACCTTAAAACATGGAAAGGTAGAGTATAAAAGGAATTGCATATAGAATTGGAAAACTTGGAAGAGTTAGAATAGTGAGACCATTTTCAATTAAGAGCTTGGAGATTAGATACTCAAAATCAAACCTTTGGGTTTTAATTTCCGTCCGGACCTTCTATCAGGCTAACATGTAGAATATCATTTTGGAGATTTAAGATTCGATAGTTCTCACGATGATCGTGATAATGAATTCCTTTTAAAAGTTTTGTAGGCACATGCAAAACAAAATATGCGATAAAAGCTTAGTTTTTTAAGATTCACCATTGAACATAATAAATGTAGTGGCTTTGATCCTTGCACTCGTGAAGAGGTCACTAAGGAGATGGAATCATCAACTCATTATATTATACCTTGCTTCATTATTGTTATGTTAGGCATTTTGATATTACTATTGTAAATAGTAAACCTTTTTTCATGAATAAGGATGGCTTCATTTTAGTTTGTTTGATAACCTTTATGTCCTTAATTTTAGAAATTTTGATGATTTCGAATTTTTTTAATAATTTTTTAAATTTTTAATAAAATTTAAAAAATTAAATAATTTTTTTTGTTTATTTTATTTTTCATTTTTCATTTTTATTTTATAGTAATTTAAAGGAAAATAATGATCATTGTGTAGAAAAGAATAAAAAAAATTGTTGGTAATAAATGTAATTCACCATACTATGTATGAACAATTTGACATAGCAATAATTGTTCTATATGCAATTATCAACTCTCTAATGCAACATATTCTAGTTTGACTTAGTTAAATGAGGAAATGCTTTGGTTTTGTTATGGTTTTACCCTAACTTCTTTAGTTAGTGAAATATATTGTTACACAAAATTATCAACTTTTTAATGAAACATATTCTAGTTTGACTTAGTTAAATGAGGAAATGCTTTTGTTTTGTTTCTCCCTTAGTGAAATATATTATTACTTAATGTATTGAAGGACATCTCTATTAAATAAGGCCCCATGAGATTGTAGAGTGTGAAATCAATAAATATAAGTGACATCATTAAAGAAGGTATAGATAGTGGCTAAGGCCTCATTAATGAAGGTCCACTTGGTGGTTAGGGTTTTGGTTAATTATAAACTATATATTGTAGTAGAAGGTATGTAGTGGGTTGTCAAATAAATATTATTGTATTTGAATCCATACTTATGTGGGAGGTGCCCCCCCAAAGAGGTAACTAAACATTAAGTCTAACTCTAAATATCAAGAAATGTTTACTTATTATTGTTACTGTCTAATTCCAATTTAGTTTATTTTATTTCTGTAGTTATTTTTCCATTTGTATTGCTTTGTTTATTTGTTTTCTGCAACTATGTTCCATTAGTTTTTCTCTAGATATTTTTCTACAATTAACCAAGAACATCGCAAGTGGTATCGTTTTTCTTTCTTTTGCTAACACACGATCCAATTTTAGAAATTGCGTTAATGCCAGAGATGTGTTTTGGTGCCTTTGAATAACATAGAGACCTATTATTCAGTGAGTAAACCTATAGTTGGGGAAGAATACAAGAAAAATATACAATAAGCATCACCTAGTTGGATACACTTGTAATCATTGTTGGTACCCCTTCGTGTAGTGTCATATCAAACAACACGTGTATGTAGATTTCTCTTTCATGTACCTCTAGGTATATCGAAATCCCCTTAGTTGCACCTAAAACTAGCCTTAAATAATCCTGTATGTGCTCAAGTTTATATTGTAGACTTAGAACAACACTTGGGGAGATCATTCTCTCGTACTAGGGAATTGAGTAGTACAACTAAGTGTACGGTCTATCTTCCTTGGTTCCATGAAATATTTGATTAAGTACTATTTATGGAAAGTTGGAAACCCTCTTCTATATAACAGAGAGATAACACTTGACACTCATCTACCCTTAGGGCCCAACAACCCCTAGTTTCTGTACCATGGGTAGTGAACTTCCTAAACAATATGCAATATCAATCATTTGGGAGTTTCATGAGTGCAATAATACTTGAAACAGAGCAATACTCTCCTTGAGTTAAAAAAAATAGGGCATTCCATATTCATTGCGAGAGACCTAGCTCAAAATAATCCTTTTGCAGGGCTAATCATTGTGATGTCACTCTACAATATTTTTTGTGTGGAACTTCTTATATGATTGCTTGTGACCACTCTCCATTGATTCCTCTTGGGAAATTGATCATGTTGTGTTATCCCTTAGATAACCTCTTTGGTTGACCTAGTGATCCCATAAAAAACCCCTACAACATCTTAGCCATGGATGAACTCAAGTAAGCAATTGAGTCTCTCTCCTAGTTAATTATAAAAATGGAATTCAATATCTCTTCCCTCACTACACAAGTCGGCCTTTGTTTTGATTAGATTGTGAAGTTGAAGGGTAAGCTTGAGAAGGGTGAAATTGTCTTTGGTGAAGGCTCCCATAAAGGTAAGCACCTTTATGATGAAGGAGATCCCACTAATCACTTCTCATCTTTTGACCATCCCCACCATCTAATGCCTCACCTCCCTAATGTTCATTTGAATAAATTTGATGGGTTGGACCCTACTGGTTGGGTTGACCAAATGGAGCACTACTTTCCCCTTCGTGCAATAGTAGATGAACTATTGAAACTCAAAATCAATGGAGCCTCTATATAGATCATGAACATTGGTAGTGGTGGCAATGGGATAAGAATGCATCTCTAGGGGTCACTACATGGACACAACTTGTGAAAACTCTATTTGCTTTCTTTATCAGAGATACAAATTGTTTTATCCAGCTTACCAAATTACACCAAACTAGCATAGTGGAAGACTATATTGATGCTTTTGAATGTTGGTTGTTAAAATAGAAATGTGAAGATGCAATATTATTTTGGGTGATGATATGTCATGTGATATTTCATGTTGATATGTGATGTGAGAATTCTTGTGATGTGATATGAATTATTGGAACTATACATGATTCTTTTGAAGGATGATAATTCCTACATGCTCAAATGTGTAGTGTAGCTAGAGAGGTAATGGGGAGCCCGAAGGGCCCATAGTGATAATAGTGGAGGCCATTCAATATAAGGTGGACTAGGTCCACTATATTATTAAATAAGGTCCACTATGGTAGGTATATATATTAGTGTGAACATAATAAATGTAAGAAGACTTCGGAGTGGATCCCTTCCTCAATAGGATCTATTGTATGGTGTTTCCCTAACCTAAGGGTTTCTATAATAATAAAGTGAGATTTTCTATATTACTCTTTGAATATTTTTGGTTATTTTATTATTCATATATTTGGTACTTAAAAAGTTGTATTAGAGCATTTTCTTTGGCCATAAAAGGAGATTTTTTTTTTAAATTTTGCATAAAAAAAAAATTGTAAGAAAAAGAGGGTCATGACACTCCAGACAATTCATGTAGTTTTATGTGTGGAATTTTCAGAAACTGGTTTTATATACGAGTCCGGGAAGTGAAGTTATCCTCATTTTAAAATCTGTTAATTTTTTAGGGTTTTTCCCCGGATGGCCTCACGTTTTTTATGATTTTTATAGCACCTTGGGATAAATTTGCCCCAAAAAATTACATATCTAAGTTCCTATTTCAAAAATAGCCCATTTAAAAATAAAAAAAAACTCATCTGAATCGGAGCTTTAGAAGTGAACATATCGTCGATTTAAAATCGACCATTTTCTAGGGTCTTCGTGATGGCAGCGGGATTGCAAAGCTCATAACTTTTGACAGGGTGCTCAAATTTCTACTAGATCAATCCATTGGATAGAGATTTTTAGATATCTCTTTTGGTATCTTATGTGGTTTTTCCAATGGATATTCACTTTCAAATATTCATGGACTTGCAACGCGATATGGAAGCCTTCCAAGCAAAATTTCAACGCGATATGGAAGCTTCCAAGGAAAAATTTCAACGCGATATGGAAACTATTAAAGAGATCGGATTTGTAGCGCAAGAGAGATATATTAGGAATATCATGTACATTGACATCATAGGAGAATATACTCAAGATATATATGCCTAGTATGATTACGAGGAAGATTGTGAAGATTGGTATATGGACAGTGGTAATCTTTGGAATGATAACTATTTTCATCTTTTATTTGATGACTCTACTCCACCTTATGTAGAGCACATTACAGAGAGAAGTCAAGAGCCTTCTCTGAACACTTTTTTTTCAGTACTCTCCAGTACTAGTGTGTTATCTAGATGATTTTTTGGATATGGATGGATCTACATATTTGGATCCACATGACTCGTGTAGACCTTTCGATCTGTTTCCTATTGAGTTCCGATATATTCAGCGTGGAGTTTACATGAGAACTTGGACATGGGACCCAATTTTACAGTGGAATTTGGACTACTTCATCATGGTAGCTCACATTTCTACATGGGAGCTAGATTCTCCAAACTACTTCAACACTATGGTCCACACTTATCCATGGGACCTTGGTATATGGTTGTACACCCTCATAACAAGTGTTGAGAAAAATGCTTGCATAAAGGGGATGTAATGTAGTGTAGTGATGAAGAGCGATTTTTCTACCTCGAACCTATGGGTTATGGTCTCACAATTGTCTGCTCTTCAAATGCAAATATTACAAGAAAACTAATTTATTGTATGTCCAACGTGGCGTATGTTCCAACAATATAATATTCAGCACTGAATTAACGTAGATATTGAAATATTAACCACAACCACAATTTGACACAATCCATCATATTACTATCAATCTGAATGTGTTGGGGAAATATCACGCATGAATTATGAGTTTGAGAGTGTTGTATTACATTGGGGGAAAACAACGATTTCATCTCGGGGATTTCTACAAGATTTTAATACAACAAATATCATTGAACCGCGATTTGTATCCATCACAAATGAGAAAATAAAGTATCATCAACGTTATTCAACAACCCTCCATACATATAATCACGATTTCATACAATTGGTAACACATAGAACATAAATCGAAATTCTCTTTAATTCTAACATTCTACTATTACATAGTCATGGAGCCTTGGCTCACGACCAGATCGACATTTCTTGCCCCCCCTTCACATGTTCATAGATTACATTATATAAAAGACAAACATAACCATCGCATCCTATCTATTCTCAAGTTATCCCTAGGATCTCTCCTTCTGATCTCAAAATATTCCAACGAACATATATGCTCATATTACAAGGGATTTAATAAAGAAAATACGTGGAATTTTTAAACACTTACATGATGATATCGTCCTCTTTAAAACGTCATGGATCTTCTAGACGCTCAATTTCAATGATTTGGAAGGCTACGATTCTCTTGCATCATACTCCCGAGGTACAAAATTTTATGACCTCATGGTCATATTTCTTCCTGATCTTCTTCATGTAACAACTAAATTGTGAGCTGCAACAAATCCTTTGCAGTAACAAATCTCTCCACCTTTCTACAAAATACCTCACCAAACTTCTCTCATGAGCCTGGTGTTGAGCATTCAACACACCCTAAAATTCTTTGAGAAATTTTGTTTTCTTTTTGGGTAGCACTTTGTCATTTTCTGAATGGGGTTAGTTGTGTAGGGATCAATGGTTTTTCTATTGTTTTGTTTTATCATCAATCAAATTCATTTTGGTTTGAAGTTTGTTGAACAGTTTGAATTTTTTCTCTAAGTAAATGTGGCATTAGACTAAGTTGCACACAACTTAAAATTTGTTTTATAAAGAGCCACGTGTTGATCGACGATCCTGGCCTGCGAGAAATTTTTTCTGCAAATCGTCGATATACTATTGGAATCGGCGAAATCCGAAAGGTAAACCATCAATATAGAAAAAAAAAATCACCAATCGTCGATATATCGTTGGCATCGGTGGAGAGGGAGAAAGGGAACAAGAACATATGTCAAAAAGAAAATCACCGACGTTGAAAAGAAACGCTTCTCATGCCCAAGGGGTCAAATCAACCGCCACGTGTTTTGCCACGTAAACATTCTATATTGCTCGGTGATTATCCACGTCATATTTTAATGTCCCATGTGTCATATCTATACTTCCACGTTAGCACTGTACGTCACTTCGGGTCGGCATCGAAAATTTTTCCTAGAGGCACCAACGAAACAACGTCAAAGATAATCCGCCGATGCTGATGCACTCATTGACTACCCATTAGTTGCTGAACACCAAATTTTTGGTTTTAGATCGAATCTTCATCCGCCAACGATCCTCGTTGATCTGCGTTGTCCATTTAATGATCCTACTTATCCCCGATATTGATCATTCTGGTTCTTTGAAGTGCGAAGAACGCTCGGGTGATTTGAGGAGGCACCTTTGGTTAAGTGAAGAACAAGGTTTGTGATTTGTTAGAAAATTAAGAACTTCACGTAACCGATAACACAATGTTGTGCGCCGATCAACTTTAAAGAAAAAAATTGAATTTGCCGATGAACTCTAAAAGTAACATGCTCCTGCGCTGCCAACCTGCGTTGCATTTAATCCCGAGCATGATGTGAATTTTTTTATAAATTGTATAAATCATATATGTACTCTTGAATTTAAGACTTGTTGCGACACGATAGGTATGTTTTCAATATGCGAAGTTGGTGCCCAAACATAGTATTCCATTTGCAAAACACTGATCTCCCAAGCAGACGAAGGTGCAAGAGAGAGCATCGAAGAGGTAACAGGTCATTGTGCCACTTCAATTACCAGTAAGCCTAGGTTATTTCTTGTGAGGGAGAGGTAAGCATGACATTTATTGTTTACATTTTTTGATTGCTTCGAATAACACTTGTCTCAGTGGGCTTGCAACTTAATATTCCATTTTGTGCAGGAAAATAACTCCGCGAAGTACGACAACCAGATGCTCACCAAGAATGCCCAAAATGAAAGAATTGGAGATCGACGAAGGGTCGACACCGGTGGCTGCAAGGGAACTTGATTTCGTTTCAAAGATGGAGTTAGTTATCAAAACTTCCACTAAGAAACAATTTACCCAGCCTCCAACTTTCAGGGACACAGAGGCGAGCACTGGATCTAGATTAATGCTCCCACATTGGGGGTATATTTTTAACAAATTCAATTTGGAGGATTACCCGGAGTTTACACCTCACAGTGAACCGAACGTTAGGATGTTGGATGACCAGGTTTTCCCGAACATTAGGTGATCATACTTGCATATGGTGTCCTGTTGAAGCCCGGTTCTTTCCTGCATGGAAACCTTAGGATGCATAATTGACCACACATACGTGATGAAATTTACGGTGAATAATGGGGAGCGAGAATGTGTTGGTGTCTTTCTCCTAGTGGAAGTACAAAAATAGTACAACCTTAGAGAGACCCAGAGGAGAGACTGAATACATAATTTGTGGTCAGGTTTTATGAGTTCCATGACACCAGCAGGTTACTGGCCTCATGGTGGAAAGAAGATAAAAAGTTCACAAATAGGAGAAATGGTTGGTACAACACGGTAAAAACTAGAGATCCTTATATGCATTTAATGGCTTTGATCTGCCTCTTGTATAGGCAAAAAGATTGCTCAAAGTGTTCATAGGCATGGATGCCCTTAGTATATACCATGGCTTTCTCCGGGAGCAATTTTAATTGGGGAGCCATCATTTCCAAGCAGCTGAGTATCAATATCCTACAAGCCCAGACACCAAAAGATGGAGAAAAATTAGTTTTCTACATGGCATCTTACCTGTTGGATGTAGTTTGCACGAGAAACGTCTTCACAGGTATGAATTTAAGCTGGTATGTTGCTGAGTTACCCGTGCATGTTTATTTCAGCGTTTTGTGGAAAAATATGTACAAAATATTTTACGCCTTGATATGTGATGAATTCATAGCCCGAGTGCACTTCATTATATTGAGAAAAGAATGCCCAAGGCTTTCGGCGACATCCAAAAAGATGATTTCCAAAGTGGGCCACTGGTATTTTAAAAAAACAAGCACTTATATCAGAGTGTTTGGGGCTACTGGCGCACCACACCTACTCCTCGTTCATGTACTAGACCGTCTCATATTCAGAGAAATTTGTTACCAAACCATTCTTCAAGGCTATAATGCCTCTTTGGTAAAGGATAAGAAGAGGGCTTTTATACCCTATGGATTTCATATCGGGTTTTACATGTTAAACGACACTGCACAAGCGAAACAAGAGGGATTGATTCTGCTTTAGTATTGGTTCTCCACAGGTCGTTTTCGCAAGCATGATCCAAAAGGCCTAGTACTCCAGCACACGTCGCAAGTGTCCTCATTTTGGCCATATGCTCATGATAGCTTCGAAGACGAGATCTTTACCAAGGGTGCCCAAGACTAGGAGGAAGTGCTCTATAGAAGGGATAACCCTAATATGAACAAATTCAAAGCAATGACCATGTATGAACAAGTTGAGACTATAGAGAACATTGCACAAGAAGCCATTAGAGTAAGAGAAGAAAAATGAGCAACAGAAGTGACCGAGGCACAAAGAAGGGGGATATTGTTACTAGAAAAAGTCGAGAGAGATATACAAAGATTAGGGGAAGATCGCCCACTTAATCCTTTGATAGGAGCTTTGAGAATTACTTCTGCAGGTACAAACGAGGAGGCAAAACTAAATAATTCGCAATCCCACTGGAAGAGAGTGTCAACTAAGAAAACACCAGCCCTATGTCACCACAAGCAGGATTGTCGGTGACTGCTACAACTTAGCGAAGGTAATCAAGTGGGATGGGTATGCTGACTGTCATCATAGATTTAATCACCATATATGATGATGAGGAAGGTTCAGAAGCTTTGCGCATAACCCCTGTACCAATCACACAGGAGGAGGAACCAGGGGAAACATCTGTTGCAGCTTTCAATGTTTTGGTCCCAAATTCCCAGGAAGGCGACCATGAGGCTAAGAACACTCTTGACACTATTTTTCTCAATCAGCTGGGAACATAGCCTTAGGGTGACATCCCTAAGAATGACTTGGATACAGGTGAACAAAAATAAGAAATGGGGTAGCCAGATATCGACATTCCAACGACCAAGATCTTAGCCAATATCTATCCTTCGCCTACTTCTCCATATAGGATAAATACCCCGTCAACCGATGAGGAGCAGCAGAAGGCCAAGTCGCTAGAACATACAAAAAAATTCCCTACTAATGAACTAAGCGAACCTGCCATGTAACAACTCTATACGATTGGAAGCCTAGGCAATGCTCTGCCCTGGGGACATCAACAGATTCCTGAACTAGTAGACGAAGTCGCCGACATACAGGAAATTGCTTATGACAGGAAAAAGAAAGTTGTGATGAGAAGAGTAGTCAAGGAAAGGAATCTCACGCTCGATAGCACCATGTTCATAACCACAGAGGAGATGTTATTTGACACAGAAAGTGTTAATATGACCAAGCTAATCAGAGTAGGGATGGCCATAACTGATGCCACTTTAGATAGGGAAAAAAGTGATGAAAGGGAGGTAGGCGCCATGAAGAAAGAGCTAGACCATTTGCAACATCAAGCAGAGTATTACCAAAATTCAACACAGGCGATGGTACTCTTAAAGTGTGAGTTCTGAGAGATGTATGCACAATTCACAAGGGAAAGAGACCTCTTCACTACTCGCATAGATGACTTCCAAGAAGATACCCTTATGGGGTTGGAAACCTGTAAATACATGCAACGATGGTATGAGAAGGAACATCAAGCCTTGGAATGGATAGACTACATCATAGAAGTGCATAAGGGCCAAGATATAGAAGAGCATGGCGTCTGATTGTTGATGGACAACAACATTGCCCGAATAAGGAGGGAAGTCGAACACTAGGTAAGCATGGTCCAAGAACCCCAACCAAAAATGAAGGAAAGATGGGAAGAATGTGAAAAGGGTTGGAAGAAAATAAATCAGGAAATGAGGAATATCGACTTGCCAGAGTTTGGCCCACCAGAGGATTTCGTCGATTTACGTGACACAGTTAAGCGGCATGCAGAGCAAGGCCAGGTGTACAAAAAAAAGATTTCGCAGGTTTCAAGCATGATCCCGGGTCAAGTTAAGAAGTTCATGGAGCCTCTGATTAAAGCTCTCGTAGTCTTATAGCGCTTGAGTGTCAGACTAATCAAATACAAAGAACGAGAAATTGAGATGAAAGAGGTCCTCTCCGCTTCAATGGATTAACATAGGTTCCCATACGAAAATACATGAAAAGATCTCTTCTGCAGATGGTTAGAATACAAGAGGAACAATCCACTTCAGTAAAACAACCAGGCGATCTCAAGAGAAGCAAAAGAGAACAGATATATAAAGTCTGCCACGTGTCATTTTCTTGACTTAACACAACTTAGTAGCTTTTTTTAGTTTTAGATTTATTTTATAAATAAGAGAATCGACCTTGAGATTGTGGTCGATGGTTTTGAGGAGAAAGACTTTTTCTGGAATATTGTAAGAGAATTATTTTTGTGCAAGTTATTTTAATTAAGAAGTTATGTTTTGAACCAAGGACACTTCTTTCATTTGATGCGTAAATGTGATTGAATTGAGGGGGATTATCTCTATCTTCAAATTCAATATTTGATGTTGTATTGAGTAAGAATTGTTGTATTTGATATTTAAGTTGTCTTATAATGTTGGGACAGTTCTTTTATTCTAGTTGATGAATAGAAAACGATTGTGTTAACATCTAATTGATAATAAAGCATTGAAAATTACTTTTCCTACACTAACTTCTGATCACGTATATATTTTATTTTTGTAACTGTTATCTCAAACGATGTTGAATGTCTACAAGTAACAATGGTATTATTACTAGTTTGAAGTAGTTTAGATCTTCTTCGTCTGCATGCTAGGGTATAAAGGTTATCCCAAAACCTAGCTTTCTTCAACACATATTAACTTCCCTCTGCCATTTAGTTTAATCTCTATATTTCTTTTGTTACAAATTTTAGAAAAGACCCCAAAAAGAGAACTGCATAGCATGAGGAAAGGTTTCACAGAAAAGACATATCTATCAGTCACGATTACAGCCCATCGATAATTCCAGCCAGATCACAAATCTGGAGAACCTTACCACTCATCAAACACTTATGAGTCTAATTGGGTCTCTTAAGAGGGTTTGGTTCATGTTGTTGAGTTAAAGGGATCTCAGATCCCTCAACAGAATTGGTGCTAGAAGGAGGGGTGAACGAATGAATGGATAACCATATTTATGATAATATATATCGTAAATCCTATAGATTCAAAACATCCCACATGGATGGCTAATCATTCTCAAGACAACCCACATACATAGAGTACTCCCGATACGAGTAACTCACCTCAACACGAAGAGGAAGAACACTTGTAACCTGAAATACCTTACGCTCTTCCCCACGAAGAGTTAACTAAGTTCAGAAGAATCACCAAAGCATTATCCCTGACAGATTGGAGCATTACCTTTAGCTCCTTTACTTCGTCGAAGAAAACAAATAATTAGACTAGTTGATGACACCCTTGACCAGGAATTTGTTCACACGGTAGAAGATCTGATAGATTTTTCTCTCACAGAGATCGAACAACCCCTTAATCTGATACCTGAAACACCAGCTGGTAAGTACTCTGAACCTGATGATTTTGAATCTGAAGAGGAGGAGTCTAACTTAGATCGCTCAGGTTCTGAATTAGAAGACATGGGGGATAATAATGACAACAACGAAGATTAGCCTAGAGATAATCAACCATGGTTGGCAAGAGATTCTTTGGAAATCCTAGGACGAGTGCATAACCTACCTAGGAATCCAGAAAAACTACTCCCTAAATTTGACCCTGAAACCTCCGGATTGCCTGAAGACCATATTAAGAAGTTCATATTAGTGAGAAGGTTAATGAATGTGCAACACGAAGATGTGGTATTCATACTTTTCCCTTATACCTTTGAAAATTCATCCTCGACTTCGTATTTCAACCTACCAGTCGGTTCAATAACTAGTTGTACAAAGTTTCAAAAGGATCTCTTGGACAAATTTGTTGAGGAAACTACTACATGAGCTTTAATGGCTGAACTTTTCTCCGCCACTATGAGTCTGAAAGAAAAGGTCAAATATTTCAACTAAAGGTTCCACACCATTTTGAAAAAATTCCAACTCGAGGCTAAACCCACTTAGGAGTTGCAGATTGAAGTATATGCTAATGCTCTCCCAGCTTCTATTTCCATGTTCGTTAAAAGCGCTGCCAAAGATACTCTAGATGAAAATTTTGAAGAAGCTAAAACCACTGACTTCCAAATGAAAGGATGAAAAGAAGTTCAGATATTGCTAATAAAAAAGGAAGCCCAACCCCTACCTAATAGAGGAATTTTGTTAACAAGACCCCTGGGAAAACAGACATAACAAGATCTCGAGAAAGAGGGAGGGGATCTAGAAAACCTGCAGTAGATGATAAAAAAACTTTCGAATGAGATCATAGATATGAAAAGGAGTGTTAGGGAAGGAAACCAAAGTAAAAGGCCTTATAAACCATTGTTTTAAAGGAACCCACCTTTCAAGGCTATAGAACCTCCCCCATCCAACCTGAACATCGACTTAGGGAATGTAGCATCTGACTCCTTCTGTACATACCATTAAGAAAAACATTCAGAAAGGAACTGCCTCTAATGGTTGCATGCTATGAATCTAATGGCTAACCGATTCCTAGACGAATGTTCTCTGACCGAACAACCCAGTGACTCAGAAATGGGTATCATTGATCAAGAAAGTCAAGAACCACCTGAAGAGACCGCCATGTTGTTATGGGATCTCGATCACCCGATACCTTTCAACGACATCACCGAGGTGCAGGGACCCTCGACTGAAATTCTAGTTGTGCAGACACGAAGTAAAAGTCAACCTGTCCAAAGTAATCCCACCACTACTCAATCATCTCGAGGGAATCAAGTGGCCGATCACCCCAAACCCCTATTCTCTTCCCAAAAAAATCCCATGAACATACATACATGGGAAATGCCTAAGATAGAATACAATGTAATAGAATACTTGAAGAAGATGAAAGCTAACGTGTCTATCATGGACATGTGTAGGATTCCTCAACAAAAGGGGTTTTTGTTACAGGCCTTAAAATTAACAGATACCTCTATGACAAACATTAACAAAGGCGACGCCCCATCTCCCACAGACTTAAAAAATAAGCTGAATGTGAATGCTTGTTATTTGGATAAAAAAGGAACACCTTTTGTTCCTCCTTTCCTCTTGATTGTTTGAGGTTTTTAACAAGAATCTACATAATTTATGGGCCGATTCAAGGGCATCTTCAAATGTCATACCATTAACAATCTATAAGAAACTAAACGCAACCCCAGTTAAAAGTGATAAACACATTATACAACTAGATAGAACTCAGGTAAACGACATTGGGGAACTGAACGATGTCATGATCAAAATTGCAACACACCCCAAATTTGTCCAAGTAATTCACATAATCGTGGTAGACATCCTGGAGGTCTATGGAATTCTACTTAGCCTAGACTGGTCTAAGAAATTAAACGGATAATTTAGTACCGATTGGGCTCACCTCTGGTTGCCATTGAAAGGACATACAAACATGATCAAGATTGATAGAGAAACATATCTCAAATATATCGTCACGGATTTAGAGACCCCAAATGAACCCTCGTCAACAGAGTTCCCTATGTTAGGAAACTACTCATTTGATTTTGATTTCTGTAATTTATCCCACACATGTCTGACATACCTTCCGCACAAAAATCTGAAACGATATTTTGAATAGGCTTACTAGCGGTTGTAAAACAAAGCATCCTCTGTCAGGATTCTCCGATAGGAGTAGCAGACAAGGAGGTTGAAGTTGAAAAAATATTTAGACATGAAGAAGTTAGAAATTCCTCTCCCCAAATTTGGGTGTTGTACTTTGATGGTTCTAAATCGCAAGAAGGGTTGGGAGCAGGATGCATCCTCATTGACCCAAAGGGGAAAAAAAACTTCTTATCCTGCGGGTTAGAATTCAAATGCACTAATAACACTGTTGAAATATGAAGCTCTAGTCCAGGGACTAAAGAAAGCCATCGACTTAAACATCAAGGAATTGAAGGTTTTTGGAGACTCCGAAATTATCGTTAGACAAGTAAAGAATACTATCCATTGCAATTCACCTCGCTTAAAAAATTACCAGCAAGAGGTACACAGACTAATTGACAATTTTGAGGCCTTCAACATTATCGTTGTTCCCAGGACCAAAAATACCCTTGCCGATGCTCTAGCCACCACAGGCTCAAGATTATCTCCCTTAGAATATTATGAATCCTCGAGGTTCACAGTGGAACTAATCTACAAACCTTCAGTACTTAGCAACGTGTCTAACTAGAAATTTTTTGAAGGGGATGAACAAATTGTATATTTCTTGACCAACTAGAAGAATTTTAGGGATTTGGCCATTGATGATGAAGTATTCTAGGAAGTACTCACATAATCAAATCTCCACGAACAACCAAAGGTAATAGATCTTTCTAATGACAAATCCAAGTTTCACACGATACCTAAAGGGGTGGCCAATTTGGAGAACCTTTTTGACTTAATGGAAAGATTCAGAGGGCCAAAGAATGCAAAAATAGGGAGCTCATGTCCTATATACGAAACTATAAACCTAGGCACCTCTGAGAAGCCCAAGAATTTCAATCTAGGCAAGACAGTGTCCAAAGTAGATAAGAAATCTTATCTTAAACTATCTAAAGAATATCAAGATGTCTTTTCTTGTTCTTACTGAGATTTGAAAACATACGATACTCGCATTATCCAGCACACGATCCCATTAAAATCTAGAATAAAACCCTTCCAACAAAAGCTTAGGAAGTACCACCCATCTCTGGAACCTCTAATGTATCAAAATCTAAAGAAATTATTAGATGTTAGGATTATCTTTCAGGTAAGACACTCTGCCTAGGTAGCCAATCTGGTTCATGTTAGGAAGAAGTTTAGGGAGATTCGTCTGTGCGTGGATTTCAAAAACCTTAACAAAGAATAAGAAAAAGATAACTACCCAGTCCCACCCATGGAACAACTCTTACAAATAGTTTCAAGCTCTGATTTTTTTTTCCCTCCTAGACGGTTTCTCGGGATATAACCATGCCCTGGTCTCAGAAGATGACCGATTAAAAACTATCTTCCGAACCAAGTGGGGAACCTTTTCTTATAGACACATGCCCTTTGGGCTGATTAATGTAGGAGCGACCTTCCAGAGGGCCATGGATGTAGCCTTTTAGGGATTGATTAATAAGTGTGTGGTAGTATATTTAAATGACGTAACGGTATACTAAAAAAATAAGGAAGACCACATTCAACATTTGACTCAAGACTTTTGAAAGGTGTAGGAAATATGGAATATCTTTGAACCCTAAGAAAACCATCTTTGGCGTTGAGGAAGGGAAACTACTAGGTCATATTATATCTCAAGAAGGAATTAACATTGACCCTAAGTGGATAAAAGTGATAACTAAACTCCCCTTGCTTCACAATGAAAGGGCCATGCAATCTTTCTTTGGGAAAATCAACTTTGTGAGGAAATTTACTCTTGATTTTTCCCAAATGATTAAACCCTTACAAAAAATGATTCGCAAAGATGCAGATTTCAAATGGGACGAAGTAAATAAAGATGCTTTCAATAACATCAAAATTGCCATCTCCCAAGCATTAGTATTACGAAGTCCTGACTTTAGTAAAGATTTTTTCCTTTATACCTTTGCTTCTGACCAATCCTTGGCTGTGGTACTTACCCAGAAAGATGATGAAAACAATGAAGCACTAGTATCCTTTATGAGCACTAACCTCCAAGGATCCGAACTAAACTACCTTGCTATAGACAAACATGATTACGCAGTATATAAAGCGGTTAAACATTTAAGATCCTATATCCTGAAGAATCACACTAAAGTCATAGTACCTCATCCAACGGTCCGATCTCTGTTCACTCAACAAGAGATGGGAGAAAGAGGGGGAAATTGGATGGCAGTCGTCCAAGAATTTGGTCTAGACATCAAACCTGCCAAAATAGTCAAGGGTCAAGGGTTGCGTAATCTGGCCGCTGAGGCCCAAGATCTGATTAACGCGGAAGAATACGGTTGGGAAAATGAGCTGTCATTATGGTACAATGAAGAATTATATGTACCTCCTAGGAAGGAATCCTGGTATGGAAACTTTTCTATCTCCTACATCATGGAACTTGTTTTGAGAAACTAAATCCTAGAGAAAGGAGAGCTCTCAGGCTAAAATATGCTCAATATCACCTCATAAATTATGTCTTTTCTGTGTAAATTATGATGGAGTACTCCTTAGATGTCTTGAACATGATGATGCAGAAAACATATTGAGAGAACTACATGAAGGTCCAGTAGGTGGACATTTTGCAGGAGAAACCACGACTCACAAAATATTAAAGGCTGGTTATTATTGGCCTACTTTATTCAGGGATGCTCATGCATATGACAGGAAATGTAAATCTTGTTAGATGAGTGTTAGTAAGGAAAAGAGGACGACCGCTCCACTTCAGTCAGTAACCATATCCAGACCATTCGAACAATGGGGAATAAACACCATAGGTGAAATTACTCCCAATTCTTTGAAACAACATAAATATATCTTGACTACTACATATTACTTTACGAGATGGACAAAGGTCATTCCTCTCACGCACATTAATGAAAAGGTAGTAATCCAATTTTTAGAACAACAACTAATAACAAGGGTTGGGATGCCCTCTGTTCTCGTTTTTGACAATGCAGCCTACTTTATTCCACACTATTGACAGAATTCGCCCTTGATAAGGGGATCATAATAAGATATTCTGCGAACTACTATCCACAAGGGAATGGGGTAACAAAGTCAACTAATAATAACTTGGTGAGGATTTAAAAAAAACAGTTGTTGAAAATCAGAGGAATTGACACAATTTGCTTCATAATGCCCTATGGGTCGATAGAATAATGCCTAAAGAAGCCATAGGGAACACCCCGTACTTTCTAGTATATGGACATGGATCCATTCTCCCAAACAGATTGTATCTTCAATCTTTACAACTTGCTCAGGCTTCAAAAGATCAGCCCTCATCCGCTGATCCAGATTATTTTCGGCACAAAATGACAGCGAAGATATAATAAAGAAATGCACAGAGATATCGTAGATATTCAATAATATAACAGAAATGTATCAAAGATGCAACCATAAACTCAGATATACAGTAATACACAATTGATATTAATGAAAGAAATGTACAGAGACTTAAAAAATACAGAGTGAAAGACTCTCTAGAATGGTGGCAGCTTATCTCTGAAAAGAGATGTGATGGCTACTCGCATTCGAAAGAAGATGATTACAATGAGGCTCTGAAGGAATTTTTACAATAAAAAGGAATGCCAAAAACCCTAGACATCCAAAAACCTAACCCTAGGAGATGAAGCGCCAAAAGTCATGTAGGCCCTGTTTGGGTAAGTTAGTACATCAACTTCCTGGGGTCGTAACTTTTGCATGCGATCTCCGTTTTAGGTGCATGATATCCCATTGCAAAGATATTGTTGATGAGATTCATTTTGGGGGCTCAATCATGTCTTCGAATATCATTGAGAAGCTCTATCCTGAAAAACCTTCATTTAGGCCCTCAAAATGGCCCCAGAAGTTAAAAACTGCTAAAAATAGTAAATTACCATAATTGCTAGAAAACTGTTTTGAGCTAGTTGGAAAAGGTGGGTGGCCACCGATATCCACTTGGATCAATCCTCCCTCCTTAGGAAGCAATGGTATCCATTGCGTTGAGTGCCCGGGGGAGAGGAAAAAACGTTTGCTTAATCTGCATCTTGGTGAGATGCTTGCCTTGCTGGAGAAGTTGCGCCACTTAGCTTGTTGAAGGTTGTCACGAACATGTGGCTGGAAGGGTTGGACCTTTTTAACCAGTCTGGATACATGAGATTCCTGTGTACAGAAGGAATCTTTACACTTTGTTGC
Source organism: Picea engelmannii (assembly GCA_009831015.1). Taxonomy (NCBI): domain Eukaryota; kingdom Viridiplantae; phylum Streptophyta; class Pinopsida; order Pinales; family Pinaceae; genus Picea; species Picea engelmannii. The sequence goes on from ML788303.1 coordinate 78,078, forward strand.
AATCTTGTCGACCTGCTTCTGTTGGATACAAGGTGCTTGGGCCGAGGCTGTAGTGGTTGCAGTATCCTTTTGTTCATCTTTTGAACAGATTGTGAAGAAGCTGAATTTTGTAGTATGAGATACTACTTTTCGGCACTGTTTAGGTGGAAAAGTAGTCGGAACCACCTCTGGTATTCTGTAGAGATGACCTGTAACATCCCGCTCTGGCACACTGAGAACACTTATTATTTGAGGACACTTGCTCACGAGTGATCCAGACCCTTTTTGATGTTAGACCTTTTATATATGATTATAATGTGATTGACAGATGACATGATGTGTGATTATTTGATGTAGGCAGGTGCTATTGACTCATTTTTATTGAGTGTGCAGGGTTTTTGACCTCGAGGATGCAGAGGCATCGGTAGAACCCCCTTGGACTCCGAACTGAGTCAGGGAGTGTGCTTTTGGGTTGATATGTTTATTATGATGTTTCATTTGATTTGATGATTTGATGTCGACATTTCTGACATGATTATTGGTGATGCAGGCTGACGATGGCTTGCCGACTTGACTCACATATGGAGTAAAGGGGCCACACACGNCGAGAGGACCCACGATGCCGTGAGGGCCGACTGCGACAGTCGCTCACGATGATTCTAAGGGGCGCGCAATAAGGTGGGGGCCTTATTCCTTAGAGCCCTTAGTCTCCTACTAGTTCACCTGGCGGAGTATTGACTCTAGGGGTTATAGAGGTCTACCAATCAGTCAGTCAGCGAGTGGCACCCTTGGAGCACGTGGTGCATCCTGAAGGGCACGTCGCACAGAAGAAACTTAGTCGGCGAGTGGCACCCTTGGAGCACGTGATGCATCCTGAAGGGCACGTCGCCAAAAGAAAGTCCAGAGGCAAGTGGCACCCTTGGCGCACGTGGTGCGACCTGAAGGGCACGTCGCGGTAAAGGTGGTTGATGGAGTCAGCCTAATTAACCCTAAGTCTTCAGCACCTGA
>ML788303.1:80216-91011 GCA_009831015.1 Picea engelmannii
GGAGCACCGGAATCATTGCTGCAAGCAAATTAGGCCAAGGTATGTTCCTGAACTGAGTAGAGTAGAATGCATAAGAATTATTGCTACAGTTAGGGTTGTATTGTTGGGAAATGTTGATTCCTCGTCCTTCTTTCTCTGTAAGAAAAAGGGGGGTTTCCAGAAGATCTTTATTATGGGTTAAGGGTTCAGGTAATATTGTTGTGGGTTATGCTATTTCGTTTATGCCATGGGCGGTTTTTGGTTTTCTTCTTTCAGTAAGTTTACGATTGTTACCCTAGGCTTTTTACTGTGCATTCCTTCGACCAACCAATTCCGCCCTCGCCTTAGATTCAAAGCTTCCACATTTAAGAGCCTGAAGATTTTAATGTATGCCGTATTCATTCTCATTCAGTGCCTGGGCATGCTATCACACGGTGCACATTTTGTTTTTACCTCAACATTGCACTCAGAATTTACCCTCACGCATATTTTAACCTAGCATTGCACTCCGAAATTATAGTTACTTTTAGTTAAGAGCCTTAGTCTTAGAATATAGTCTAGGATTTCAATTCGATGCATTCAGACCCCCCTTCGTCAAGAAGAAATTTAACCCACGGCAAAACAATAAATATTAGCGCCGAAGGCATTGGAACCGCGACCCTTTTTGTGAGAAAGCTCAGGTGCGTAGGCAGAGTGCCCATCGGGGAACCCAACTATTCGAGTATTCCAGTTATCCCATTCTCCCAGTCATTCGTAGCCATAGTGATACCCATACTAAGAGCAATGATATAAAGTACCGATAGATATACTTCAATTCCGAGGCATAGATATGCATAGATGGTTCATAGCTTTGGTGCTTATAATTCTAACGGTGTTACAACTATTGATTCCAAGCCTACCCATTCTAGTGAATAGCCATTCAAGAGTTAGAGCTATAGATTGATTCTACCCAAGCATAGTGGGAGTAGCGTAACCAGGAATTGTTCGAAGAGTCGGACAGCCAGAACGCTCAACAAATGGAAGAGATCCTGGACTGTGTCCCACAGCTTGTCTCGAGAGAGCGGAAGAAATTTAACCCAATTTTTATATAATGTATAAATCCTTTTCAATACAGTTAACGTGTTGTTGGTAAAACGTGTACATTACTGGTCCATAAAAACAATTGACAACCAATCCCTGGTGCGGCCGCAATACATGCAATAGACTTATAAATAGCGTATATCCAGTGGGGAGGGGCATTGAGATTTAATAACGGGCGGACGTTAATAAATGTTATTCCCTTCCAGGTTTAGTTGTAATACTGGGAGGGGGAAGTCTGTTTCACCAGCTGCGGTCATCTCGCTCTTGAGATTCCGGTGTGCGTTTACTTTCCTTGATGAAATTCTGGGCGAGTTTACTTCGTTTAAAGGACTGTGTGCGTGGGTTATCGAGGGGGCCTCCAACTACTACAGTGCGCATACATTTGCGTGAGCTGTTCCTTGTACAGTCTAATTAAACCAGACGGGCAGATTCCCTGCTCCATGCGTGTTAGGGTTACAGACGTGGTTGTAATGCGGCCTGTCCCCCACGCCTTCACTTTCCCCAATCATCTTCTGACCGTTGCCAGCCGCTGCATCCTCGGTGTGATAGGCTAATACGGTGCTGTGTTCAGTTATTACAACGTGGAATGCAATGTTAAGTATGTATGAATTGCAGTGTTAAAGTTTATTTGATGAAAATGTTATCGCAATGTTAATGATATTATTAATTGACTTATAATGTAATAGTAATATTTTAATGGAATAGTAGTAATTCTTAATGACTGATGATTTAAATGTAATAATAATATTGATAATTGACTGATAATGTAATATTAATATTTTAATGGAATAGTAACCTTTTTAATGACTGATTTTAAAATGTAATAGTAATATTATCATAATAATATTATTAATTGACTGATAATATCGGCAGAATTGCATGATAAGTTATAGTTAATGCATTGGTAATATTTCTGGAAGGTTACTTTAGTAGAATGACAAAGATAAATCATTGTTTAAAAGCAAGAGTAATATTATTAATTGAATGTTAATGTTGGTAAAATTGCAATGAGGAGTAATAGTATAAACGCCATAGTAACATTATTAATTGAATGTTCATGTTGATAGAATGGCAATGATGAGCAATAGATTAAATGCAATGGGGATATCATGAATTGAATGTTAATGTTGGTAAAATGGCAGGAGAAGTAATAGTTTAAATGCCATAGTAATATTATTAATTGAATTTTCATGTTGATAAAATGGCATTGATGTGTAATAGTTAAATTGCAATGATGATATTATAAATTGAATGTTAATGTTGGAAGAATGGCAATGATAAGTAATAGTTTAGATGCAATAGTAATGTTATTAAGTAAATGTTAAGGTTGGTAGAATTGCAATGACAATTATTGTGTAATCGCAATAGTAATATTACTAATGGAATGTTATTATTTGTTAAATGAATGTTAGGTTCGCAATGTTATTATTGGCTTCATTTGAAGCGCAAATGTTAATGAATGGTATTGCAACACTATTATTTGTTAGGTTATGGGGAAGTATGGAAATATTGGTTAATGCGCAACATTGGTACTTGGTTACATTGCAGGGATAATGTTGTTAATTTACGGTGCTAAGGATAAATGCTTCACTGCAATATTAATACTTGCTTAGTTGCCAATGGTAACACTAGTTGAATTGCAAGATTAACAATTGTTTTAATTAGCATGTTAATAATGAGGCCAACCGCAATGTTAATAATTGTTTGCTAGAATGATCATGATGGAGTTTAAATTGCAAGGATAATCTTCGTTTAATTTGAAGTGTTGATGATAACGTCTGGTTGCCAAGCTTTTGTTGTTGGGTCACTAGAATGTATGGGGATAAACGGGTAGGAAGGGCAAGTCAACCAGGGGAATGTAATGTCGGGGGTTTACCATTATGATACGGATGTCGTTGCTTATTTAGGGCATTTATTTAGAAAAATGCAAGGCGTCGTGCTTATGTTCGTCCTTGATTGTAGTACTGGGTGGTATTGTATGGTGTAGTATGTTCGTGTCGGGCGGGATATAGACGCCTCTTGTAGCTTAGTATTTGTGTCTGTGTGAAAATCCGGCGGAAGGAATCCAGTGCCGTATCAAGAGTCTCGGGCTGTTTAAAGGCACAGTTCCACTCTTGCGACACATTCTGAGCCGTATCAGTAGTCTCGGGCTGTTTAAAGGCACAGTTCCACTACTGCGACTCTACTATCAGATTCCTTCATTCTGTAACAGTACTGTGCCTAACCCCTGGTGTCTGTCTCTGCCTATAGCCGTTAGTTTCCCGCCTCCTTTTCGGGGGCGTCTACTTCTTGGTGTCGCTATGATATGTCGGGTCGTCTTGATTGTGTTTGTCTTACTTGCGTCCTATTGGTTCAAGTGTTGACGTAGAGTCGAGGGGGTTGTTTCTTCTGCACGCGCACACACTTTAACAAAAAAAAAAAAAATTCACCGGTTGACTGAGTAGATGTCCTTAGCGAGGAGGGTTCTTATATGACCCCCCAGAGAAACAATGACACTGCGAGGTCGAAACTAATAAACAACATGGCATGTCCACATATATGGTTGTTGCAAGAGAACATCACAGACATCTAGTGGGGAAAAATCACATAATACCTTATCCTTGAAGGGCTGGATGCTGTATGAAAATCGACATTGCTGGCTGACACAAAGATCTCGTCCTTGGTGAAAGCACCCGATGCTGTATGACTGCGGGTGTGGTGTTATCGACAATGCCAACTGTTTGACGACCTCTGCTGAGATGAGGTTCTTCTGGCTTCTGCTATGAACAATAAAATGCAGTTGGGTCCCCTTCACCCACATCTGTGAATGAAAAAGTCGCTCCCTCTCTTCAGGATCTATTGGTTCTTCTAGTTGAATTGTTGTGGTCGCGACAATAGCAGTGGGGTCTGCGTCGATGATCTGTCTTTTACCAGTATTTTTAGAATCAGGGTTCGGTTCCTTGTCTTTGATCTCGGCTACCAATGATTGTTTTGAGCGACATTCATCGGTGTTGTTCTAGGGGATGTTGTGGAAATCGCACCATTTTTCGGTGTCCTTCTTTATCTTCCCGTGACCCTTATTTTCTTGTGGCTTGGACTGGTTTTCAGGAGACTGTTTGTTAGGGTCATCTTTGTCATACTTTGGTTGTTGCGGATTTGCAGAGCCGAACTCCCGTTTGTTCTGGTGCTTAAATTTTTTCTTGATTTTAACATCATATCGATAAGCAACACTGAGTGATGAGATGTCCAGAAAACCCTTTTAGTTTGGCCGTATCTGTGCAGAGCCCCACGGTATTTCAGAACCAAATGTCTTTCGAAGTATTTGATACCCAGCTTGGTGCACAAGGTATGGAAGGTATTGGTGAACTTTGGAACTGCTTGGCCCCTCTCTTGCCCCAGTGTGGTGCATCTCATATACTGGTCCTCATAGTTTCCAACAAGGTAATACTATTCCTTTACTGCATCCACAAAAGACTCCCAAGTGGGCTCGGACCCATATATTCCAGAATTCTCTATGAAACTTTGCTCCCAGTAAGTTTCCCACCAATGTTTGACATGGGGGAGAGCCTTAAGGAGCGTGAAGATGATCTTTTCTCTGTTGGAAAAATTCTGCACAGAGAAATAACCTTCTAACAAATTTAACCATTTGTCTAGGCCTTCTGCATCTATCTGTCCTTCAAATTCAGGAATATCAAAATTAAATTGTACCTTGAAAGGCGAGGTACCTCCAAAGTGGTCATTTGATGAAGATGCGCCTATTTCTATCGGCAGGTGTTGAAGGATGTGGGAGAAATTCTCCATCATTCCATCCCTATGTCGCGTGAGAGATTTCTCAAGCAACAGACTGATAGGATCGCCTGCTCCGTCGTTTTTATTTTCTTCCACCATTGAGGGTTTCTTGGGTGTGCGAAAGAGGTTGTCCTCAAGAGAGACAAGCTCAAGACCCAACTTTCTATACTCGGACCTCGTCGAGGACATACATTGAAAAACGATCAAGAGCAACCTGCTCTGATAACACTAATCCGGATTATTTTCGGCACGAAATGAGAGCGGAGATATAATAAATATATGCACAGAGATATCGCAGATATCTAATAATATAACAAAAATGTATCAGGGATGCAACCATAAACCCAAATATATAGTAATACACGATTTCTGTTAATGAAAAAAATGTACAAAGACTGTAAAAATACAGAGTGAAAGACTTTCTAGAATGGTGGCAACTTATCTCTGAGAAGAGATGTGACGACTACTCGCATTCGAAAGAAGATGATTAAAATGAGGCTCTGAAGGCATTTTTACAATAAATAGGAATGTCAAAAACCCTATACATCCAAAAACCTAACCCTAGGTGATGAAGCGCTAAAAGTCACGTGGCCCCCGTTTGGGTAAGTTAGTACATCAACTTCCCGGGGTCGTAACTTTTGCATACGATCTCCGTCCGTTTTAGGTGCATGATAGCCCGTTGGAAAGGTATTGTCGAGGAGATTCATTTTGGGGGCTCAATCATGTATTCGAATATCATTGAGAAGCTCTATCACGAAAAACCTTCATTTAGGCCCTCAAAATGGCCCCGGAAGTTAAAAACTGCTAAAAATAGTAAATTACCAAAATTGTCAGAAAACTGTTTTGAGCCAGTTGGAAAAGGTGGGTGGCCACTGATATCCACTTGGATCAATCCTCCCTCCTTAGGAAGTAATGATATCCATTGCGTTGAGTGCCCGGGGGAGAGGAAAAAGCGTTTATTGAATCTGCATCTTGGTGAGATGCTTGCCTTGCTGGAGAAGTTGCGCCACTTAGATTGTTGAAGGTTGTCACGAACATGTAGCTGGAAGGGTTGGACATTTTTAACCAGTCTGGCTACATGAGATTCCTGTGTGCAGAAGGAATCTTTACACTTTGCTGCAATCTTGTCGACCTGTTTCTATTGGATAGAAGGTGCTTGGGCCGAGGCTGTAGTGGTTGCAGTATCCTTTTGTTCACCTTTTGAACAGATTGTGAAGAAGCTGAATTTTGTAGTATGAGATACTACTTTTCGGCACTGTTTAGGTGGAACAGTAGTCAGAACTATCTCTGGTATTCTGTAGAGATGACCCCCTAGAGAAACAATGACACTGCGGGGTCGAGACTTATAAACAACATGGCGTCTCCACATATATGGTTGGTCCAAGAGAACATCACAAACATCTAATGGGGAAACATCACATAACACCTTATCCTTGAATTGATGGATGTTGTATGACAATCGACACTGCTGGCTGACATGAAGATCTCGTCCTTGGCAAAGCCACCCGATGTTGTATGGCTGCGGGTGTGGTGTTGTCGACAATCCCAACTGTTTGACGACCTATGCTGAGTTGAGGTTCTTCTGGATTTCGTTATAAACAATAAAATGCAGCTGGGTCCCCTTCACCCACATCTGTGAATGAAAAAGTCGCTGCCCCTCTTTAGAATCTGTTGGTTCTTTTGGTTGAATTGTTGCGGTTGTGACAATAGCAGTGGGGTCTGCGTTGATGATCTTTCTTTTACCAGTATTTTCAGAATCAGATTCAGAATTAGGGTTTGGTTCCTTGTCTTTGATCTCGACTACCAATGACAGTTTTGAGCGACATTCATCGGTGTTGTGCCAGGGGATTTTCTGGAAATCGCACCATTTTTCGATGTCCTTCTTTGTCTTCCCGTGATCCTTCTTTTCTTGTGTTCTGGACTGGTTTTCAGGAGACTGTTTGTTAGGGTCGTCTTTGTCATACTTTGGTTGTTGCGGATTTGCAGAACCGAACTCCCGTTTGTTCTGGTGCTTAATTTTTTGCTCGATTTTAACAACATATCGATAAGCAACATCGAGTGATGAGATGTCCAGAAAATCCATTTCAGTTTGGTTGTATCTTTGTAGAGCCCCACGGTATTTCAGAACCAAATGTCGTTCGAAGTATTTGATACCCAGCTTGGTGCGCAAGGTATGGAAGGTATTGGTGAACTCTGGAACTGCTTGGCCCCTCTCTTTCTCCAGTGTGGTCCATCTCATGTACTGGTCCTCATAGTTGGCCACAGGGTAATACTGTTCCTTTACCGCATCCACAAAAAATCCCAAGTGGGCTTGACCCCATATATTCCAAAATCCTCTGTGGAAATTTTCTCCCAGTAAGTTTCCCACCAATGTTTGACATGGGGTAGAGCCTTAAGGAGCGCGAAGATGAACTTTTCTCTGTCGGAAAAATTGTGAACAAAGAAATAACCTTCTAACAAATTTAACCATTTGTCTAGGGCTTCTGCATCTATTTGTCCTTCAAATACATGAATATCAAAATTAACTTGTACCTTGAAAGGCGAGGTGCCTCCAAAGTGGTGGTTTGATGAAGATGTGCCTATTGCTATCGACAGACGTGGAAGGATGTGGGAAAATTTCTTCATCATTTCGTCCCATTGTCGCGTGAGAGCTTGCGCAAGCAATAGACTGATATGATCATCTGCTCCGTTGTTTTTTTTTTATTCCACCATTGAGAGTTTCTTGGGTGTGCGAAAGAGATTTTCCTCAAGAGATACAATCTCAAAACCCAACTTGTTATACTCAGACCTTGTCGAGGACATGCACTGAAAAACGATCAAGAGCAGCCTGCTCTGATACCACTGATTCGGATTATTTTCGGCACAAAATGAGAGCGGAGATATAATAAATATATGCACAAATATATTGCAGATATTCAATAATATAACATAAATGTATCAGAGATTCCACCATAAACCCAGATATACAGTAATACACGATTTCTATTAATGAAAAAAATGTACAGAGACTGTAAAAATACAGAGTGAAAGACTCTCTAGAATGGTGGCAACTTATCTCTGAGAAGAGATGTGACGGCTACTCGCATTCGAAAGAAGATGATTACAATGAGGCTCTGAAGGATCTTTTTACAATAAACGGGAATGCCAAAAACCCTAGACATCAAAAAACCTAACCCTAGGAGATGAAGCGCCAAAAGTCATGTGGGCCCCGTTTGGGTAAGTTAGTACATCAACTTCCCGGAGTCGTAACTTTTGCATACGATCTCCGTTTTAGGCGCATGATAGCTAGTTGGAAAGGTATTGTTGAGGAGATTCATTTTGGGGGCTCAATCATGACTTAAAATATCATTGAGAAGCTCTATCTCGAAAAACCTTCATTTAGGCCCTCAAAATGGCCCCGAAAGTTAATAACTGCTAAAAATAGTAAATTACCAAAATTGTCAGAAATTTGTTTTGAGCCAGTTGGAAAAGGTGGGTGGCCACCGATATCCACTTGGATCAATCCTCTCTCCTTAGGAAGCAATGGTCTCCATTGCGTTGAGTGCCCGGGGGAGAGGAAAAAACGCTTGTTGAATTTGCATCTTGGTGAGTTGCTTGCCTTGCTGGAGAAGTTGTGCCACTTAGCTTGTTGAAGGTTGTCATGAACATGTGGTTGGAAGGGTTGGACCTTTTTAACCAGTTCGGCTACATGAGATTCCTATGTGCAGAAGGATTCTTTACACTTTGCGGCAATCTTGTCGACCTTCTTCTGTTGGATAGAAGGTGCTTGGGCCGAGGTTGTAGTGGTTGCAGTATCCTTTTGTTCACCTTTTGAACAGATTGTGAAGAAGCTGAATTTTGTAGTATGAGATACTACTTTTCGGCACTGTTTAGGTGGAACAGTAGTCAGAACTACCTCTAGTATTCTGTAGAGATGACCCCCAAGAGAAACAATGACGCTGCGGGGTTGAGACTCATAAACAACATGGCGTCTCTACATATATGGTTAGCCCAAGAGAACATCATAGATATCTAGTGGGGAAACATGACATAATACCTTATCCTTGGAGGGTTGGATGTTGTATGAAAATCGACACTGCTGGCTGACACGAAGATCTCGTCCTTGGCGAAGCCACCCGATGTTGTATGGCTGCAGGTGTGGTGTTGTCGACAATCCCAACTGTTTGACAACCTTTGTTGAGATGAGGTTCTTCTGTCTTCCGCTATCAACAATAAAATGCAGCTGGGTCCCTTCACCCACATCTATGAATGAAAAAGTCGCTCCCCCTCTTCAAGATCTGTTGGTTCTTCTGGGTGAATTGTTGCGGTCGTGACAATAGCAGTGGGGTCTGCATCGATGATCTGTCTTTTACCAATATTTTGTAATATACCAGATATAAAATGTATGCAGAACATAAATAAAATGTTAGTAATGGCATAATAACAACAATATAACCATAACATTCACCACAATAACACTGAAATGATATAAGAATAACAACATAAATAGCACTTTGAATCTGAAAGCAATGTTCACGGGCCTCTTCGAGGGGGCAACCTCCAGTTGAGCAGAGCTCTATTTCAATAATATCCAAGCTAGGGTTCTCATACCCTCGACTCCTATTTATACTAAAGAAGCGTCTAGAGGAAGATCCTTCTAGAAGCAGAAGATTCTATTAGGTTTTTTACATCCGCTTTATTATATTTTATTGAAAGGCCTTATTAATATTGACCTTTATTACATCCGAATATATTGTTCTACCTATGTGCAGGTTAGGACCCTAAGATGTCCGCCCCCTTAAAAACAACCTTGTCCTCAAATCTTGAGATGAGGAAATTGTTGCAAAATAGTAGCTGGTTTCCAAGTGGCGTCTGCTGGAGTTGTATCTTTCCACTGGACGAGCACTTCCTTGATGGTTCTCTGATGTAGGCGACGCTCACGCTGGTCCAAAACTGCTTTTGGTTATAGCCAAATGGATCCTTCTTCAGCTAACTCTGGAAGGTTGGTTTGAATTTGACACTTAGCTCCAATCACCTTCTTTAAGCATGAAACATGAAAAATAGGATGTAGCTTCAAATGGTTGGGAAAAGCTCACTGATAGGCGACTTGTCCCACACACTTGATGATGCAAGCACCACTTGCTATGTCGAAGCAGATCCTCGATTCCACATTTTACTATACTGGAATCTACCTTGAATATGGTCTTTCATCATTCTTTGACAGAGCTAAACTTAGCTATCTGTCACTATACTTGGCACTTCAGCTAAAAATATAGCAAGACTCATCTATTTCACAGGCTAAATAGTTTCTCCTTTACTTAGCACCAACGGAAAAGACTTTCCATTAGTTATTAAGCACCATATGACTTTCTAATATGACCAAAGGTCCCAACGGAAATGACCATTGACAGACTTTTCGTACTAACCTCCAATTTCCACTTCCATACACCGATGGACACGTATCTCTCAGCAGAAAATGAAAAGTCTCCTCGAACTTCGAACCTTCAATCTCCGTTGCGATCCGGACCATTAATCTCTTGCTTGCCGACCTCTGCTTTGATCTTAGCCATCTGTCTCTCATATGATCTGAACCATCAATCCTTTGACTCTTTGAACTCCGCTCTATTCTCCTCCGTCAATCCCAATGTTATACACACACAGACTATGCATAATAATCAGGGCTTTCCTCACTATAAATATTTATGAAATCTCACCGTATCCCTCCTGAATTCAATTCTTTACTGATGAATCAGATCGATCACATCTTTCAAATACACGATATCATAAAAATCATAAATATTGCACAGAAAATCAGAAAAATAATATACATAGAGTAATAATATCACTTAATATATCAATAATTGCAATACTGAAATTGAATTCAACAGAGTAATAAAACCTTCTTTACAAACTTGAATTTCCCCAATAGATCTTTTACAAAACAGAGCAATGAGTCTCTGTGCATGCTCCAGGAATTGAATTCCGAGCT
>ML788303.1:91061-137879 GCA_009831015.1 Picea engelmannii
TCTTATCTTTTACAAGTGGAAAGGATCTAGAATCCTTGCCCATTATCCAAAATAACAAATTACACAAGTGTGAGACCCTAGGTCTCCTTTGATTCACTCAACTTTGATGAAGTCATGGGTGACTTCATTTTCATGAGCCTATGCTCCTGCATCACTTGAGCACGGTATAAGGACCATAAAATTTGGGCGCTAGCTTCTGACAATGCTCAGCCTTGAGGGAAGTTTGCTTGTAAGGTTGCAGTCGAAGAAACACCTAATCCCCTTCTGCAAATTGACGTTCAAAGCGACCTTGATCTGCTTGTTGCTTCATGTGATTCTGTGCCATGACCAAATTCTCTTTGAGGGTACGGAGAATGGCCTCTCAAGTTGTAAGTGTTAGGTCAACCACTTGGACTTTCGAGGCACCCGGTAAGTATGAGAGAACTGAAGGTGGCTTCTGTCCATATACCGCTTCAAAAGGAGTCATGCGTGTAGCTGTATGGTATGAAGTGTTGTACCACCATTCAACTAGGGGTAACCATTGAGCCCACTGATTTTGATTTTCCGAGGCAAAACACCTAAAATATATTTCCAAACACTTGTTGACAACTTCCGTTTGGCCATTAGTCTGGGAATGATAAGTTGTGCTGAGATGCAATTCTGTGCCTTGTATCTTGAACATTTCTTGCCAAAAATTGCTTGTGAAAGTTGGGTCGCGATCAGAAACAATAGAGTGTGGCATGCCATGAAGCTTGAAGACCTGATCCATGAAGATTTGAGCCACCGTGGCTGTTGTAAACGGGTGTTGAAGGGTGCAAAAATGAGCGTACTTGGAAAGGCGATCAACAACCACCATGATGACGGATTTATTTCCCGATTTGGGTAAGCCGGTAATAAAATCCATAGAGATATCCTTCTAAATAGCAGGTGGAATCGGCAACGGTTGTAGTGTGCCCGATGATTTGACTGTTTCTCCCTTGTTGCGTTGACACATGTCACATTCAACTACAAAATTACAAATGTCCTGTTTCATACCATCCAAGAAAAATGAACGTTTGACCCTGTCATAGGTTTTGGTGAACCCGGAGTGCCCTGTTGTGGGTGTAGCATGAAGCTCAGAAAGTACCGTGGATTTAAGCTTTGATTGTTTACTTAAATACAAACGGCCTTGCATACAAATGGTGGAAAATAGGCTCAAAGCTTGCATAATGGACAAAAGCAGTATGGAGAGTTTAAGAAGAAGCAAGAATATATGCAAGAAAACCAAGTATCGAGTCTAATTCCTAGAAAAAATTAAAGTTGATATCTTCATGCATTTCTCATTGTTCATGAAAATGGAAAGACAATAGACACCATTTAACAAGTGTAGGTTAGACACCATTTTTTTAGGGCTCTAAGAAGGATGGTGGAATAAACCTAATGCTTTTTTCGTAGAATTGTGATTGAAATCGAGTTAGAGATGAAGTTTTAGATGAAAACCATACATATCTTTACATTTTTAAAGTGTCTTCGAGTTTTAGGTGGTTGAATCTATCCTTGATTTGTACTAAATTAGTCACAATTATGTACTAAATAAATCACAATTCATTTGCTAAAACTATGTTTGCAAACTACAATACTATATAAACCATAATTTGTTTTCTAAAAGCTATGTTTTCAAGTATGATAATTGAAAGAAGAAAATCAATAAGTTGGTTGTCTATTCCATTTTGAGAAAAAAAATATCATGCATGAAGCTATTTTTAACCTCAACGATGACATTTCCATAGATTCTAGTGGTATGAAAATGTAATTACACGTTTAAAAGCTTTAAAACAACAAAGATACAAATCCAAAAAAATTCAAAAATAAATTATTATTATATCAATATCACCATGAAGAAATAGAAAAATTAAAGTACTCTTAAAACACTTGCATGAAGAATAAAAATTGATAAACACATGTCTACAAGCATGGTGTTAAAATCTTAAAACTTGCCAGTTGAGGCTTGTGAAATGATGGTACAGATCTGGGAACTCATGAGATGGAAGAGAAAGAACTTACCTTGCCTTTGATGGTAAGCTTACAAAAACTAGATTAGTTAACACTATGCAAGTATGATCTCAAATTACAAGAAGAAGAACCAAATGACTCCTCCTCATCAAGGTTTTATTTTCTATCTCTTATAAAAAAAAAATCCCAATGTCATTTTCATATTTTCTTAGGCTCCATGAACTTGATATCATAAAAGCATTTTATTTATAAAACATTGTGGATCTGTTCCGTCAATAAAATGGCGATGATTGGCTATTTTGACTTTGGGAATTTTTTGAAATATGTCATATCAGAGATGGCTTTAGATTTAAATGTGTACAAGATAATTAATAGCCATGATTAGCTTAGCAGATTCATTATTTTTTCAAAACTCTTGACAATATTTGGAGAGTGTTGTGGTATGGAGAAATATTAAAAGGGAATTATTTTTATGTTATTGTGAATAGGGTATCCATCAAATCCTCCTCCTAGATATCCTTAACATGTTTTTTCCTTTCACTTAGGATTATGCTCCTCCTTTAACACTTAGGACATGGATTCTAGCAAGGCAACTTTTCATAAATATTTTAAAAATATACAACAAATATTCAATGCTTTGAGAACATAAATATAGAAATTCAATACACAATTTTGTAACCATGTTTTTCAAAGTAAATCACAATATCGCAACATTTCCTTTCAATTTTAGTATGCATATTTGATTTAAGAATTATTTCATAAAGTTTGATTCGCAACTTAATTCTGGCTTATTTACATTTATTCACAACCATTGGTAGATGATGCATTATTTTTTTTATTTCTTTCATATTGATATAACTTATAACATGTATTAACTTGATATTGCAAAATAAACCACATCTTTGCTAAAAAAAATAAAAAATAGCAAGGGATTTTGGAATTTTGGAAAAAAAAAAGGAAAACAAAATATGAATATTGCATATGCTTATGGTTCAATATGGACATTTCATGATGATTCCATTCTATTTCCTAGGTATTGAAAAAATTAAAAGGGTTCATCATTAACAATGACAACATCCTCCTAGGTAGATTTTAAGACAATTTTGGCTATGGATAGATGCTTTCTCTCCATAGAAATAATTCTAGTTCTGAATAAATTGAAACGGATTTGGATATAAACGTGGTTAGAAATTGGATAGATAGATGGCTATGGCTTTATATATGTGTCTCCCACTCCTACTCTATCTCATGCAATAATGCCACTACCTGGATACATACAACCATGCTTGCTTGATAGCCCCGGGGGTGTAGAAGAGTCGATGATGGAGTGTACTATTAAGGAATTTTTTTATGTGATTTCACTAGTTCGAAACCCTCAACTAGCCTTGTGTGCCGCGTGAGGGGCTGTGTTGGCATTCCCGAGGTTAAAAAGAACCATGCTTGCTCTATAGTCGATACATCCATACATGCAAACCCATGTGTAATGTAACTTTTGAGTAGCACATTAATAAATTAATAAAACCTTCATGAAACAATCATGATTTGGTCCATCTTGTTACATGCAAATTATTTAAATTTAACATTTTTATATAAATTTTTAAATTAAAAAAACCAAAAATATTTGACATATGCCATGCGTCCATCTTCCATCTTGTTACATGCAAATTATTTAAATTTAACATTTGTAAATTAATTTTTAAATTAAAAAAGCCAAAAATATTTGACATATGCCATGCCCAATTATTTCACACCACATTGCCTCAACCAATAAAAATTAAATAAACAAAATTTAAAAATTCAAAAAATAAAATTGGTTTGTTCAATAACTCAAATTAATATAAGGCTTTTACCAAACATAAGAATAAGTCAAATTAATATAAGGATTTTACCAAACATAAGATTTTTGCGCATGTACTAGGAAGCCAATTTAATTTGAAATCGTTATCAATTATTATAGTCCCTACTTGCTATGGATTGATAAGTCCATACATATATTTCAATCATCTCGATTGACTTTAAAATCAATGCAAAATGAAATTGATATCTTATGAACTACAAGATAGAAATAGAAATGTTTAGATAAATGTCCAAATAACGTTATTTATGTAATTTTTGCATAATTTCAATACCGTGCATTCACATATTACTTAGGAGGAGTTGTGGCATTCATTGGTATATGTATTGACCAACAAAAACATTGTCAGTTTGATCAGTCAAGGCTTGAGAAGATGCAGGGGAGGTTGAACATCTTGCAAATAAAGGAAAAAGTAAGATCACATATCAAGTTATTGGTATTTAGTATTTTATAAATTCTATCAAATTTTTTAGTCAAAAATCATAATTATTTTGATCTATATTAACTTATTTTAGTACAATTAAGAACTTGGGTGGTGAAGACTTGGAGTTATTAACAACGAAACAATTGCAAGGACTTGAAAAACAATTGCAAATTGGCGTAAAAAGGATTCGTCATATAAAGGTAAATAAAACTAGATGTTTTTTAAATATTTATATTTTTGTTTCATATGTAATTAAATGATGACTCAAAAATTACAAATTCTCTTTTGAAATATTTTTCTTTCTCTTTGCAGAGGAGAATACTTTTACAAAGTTCCAAGTTATTAGCTCAAAAGGTAAATGCAAAATATTGTTTTTTACTTGAAATTAAGAGGAATGATTATTTTTATCATAGTACTAAGACTAATGTCCTTGTAAATGTATGTCCATGTAAAAATCCCATAGTAAAATTTTTATGAAAATTTCATTGAATAACACTGCATCTTTCATGAGTAAATGAACTTGTAAGACTTGGATGTGCCAACAACCAAATGTAATAAAAATTTACTCATTGCATTCGTAGAGGTAAGTCTACACAAAACAAATGAATTTGTGTCTTCCATAAGGCATTTACATTATTGAATAATAATTCATCCTTGGAGGGTAGTGATATTGCAAGGCATAGACTTGTCAAAGGTCTCAAAGGGAATATAACCTTAATTTTTATTCTTATTGTACATTTTGATTGGATTTCTCCAAAATCCAATTGTAGTATTCTTTGGAATTCATTTGTGGGTATGACATGAGATAAATTAGGATGTTGTTCCATCATTCTTTGGAATTCGTTTGTGGGTACGATATGAGATAGACTAGTAGGTTGTTCCATCATTCAACATCAATAGTGTATGGAGTGCCATTTAGAGTTTCCGCATGGTAGCATGTTTTTGTTATTTAGGGGTTTATGGTAGGATAAATTATTTTGGGAAATTTTTATTTTTAGAAATATCCGTTTTTAGAAAATAGTACAATTGTTAGGTGGATGACATTTTTGACCACCTAGATGGGAGATTTGATCATGGTTCAATTTGTCATTCATTTCGAGATCATGGAAGTTTGGTCTATTTTTAGTAGTGTTATTTTTAGCATGGTGACTAGACTTTTGGATGCCTAGTATGTCATATAGTACCAATTTTCAATCTCAAGAAATTTTGAAGACTTTGAAATTTTGGAGACCGCATGCATTTTTGTAGCTTCAAGATGGTACTGGTGGGCACACATGTGTTTACTTATTATTTTTTTAGAGATATTAGCCTTAATACCTTTCTATCTACTTGACCTAGTGTACCCTCATCCTGAAGCTTCCTTGGTTTTTCATTGAGCCATTCCCACTGCTATTTTGGTCTTAAAGCGTACATTCCCTCCCTTATTATTCTTACACCTTTATTTATTTTGAGTTAGAGGGAGAACTATTATTTGTTATATGTATTGTCTTTAGAGTGGGTGGCTAATTAGAGAGGGGGTGTGCTTTTGTGAGAGAAGGTTCCCATGCATGAAAGTTGAATCTAACTGCTATTTTAAACCTAGAGAAGTAGCACTCCAATTAAGATATCTCCTTTCCTATTTTTTAACATACAATTGGCCTATTGTTATACCCTATATTCCATCTATTAAGTACCTTTATACTTGGTTATGCATCTGGTTAGTTTTAAAGGTTTATTACCTAAGGAATTGTTATCTTAGGTATCTTCAAGCACAAATGTAATAAGCAAAGAAAAAGACATCCAATAAAGGAGGGTGTGCACCCTAATAAAAGTATGATTTATTCCTGGGAAGAGTGTGAATTCTATGTTGGGAACATGCACCTTAAAGGAGGAAGATTGAAGAAGATTTGAGGAAAGTCATTCCAATGCATTTGGAAAGTTAATTAAATCATATTTGGAAGAGTTGTTATAGAAAATTTGGAAATGTTATTAAAGTGTGTTTGGAAGCGTTGTTATAGTAGGTTTATCCTTACATGAGTTCATTAAAGCAGGAAATATTTGGCACACACCTTCTAGCTATCTTTGGCATGCATGGTAGGGACTCTAGAGGATGATTTATTGCAATAGATTTAAGTGGTTCTCACATAGAAAGTGATTCGTCATGGATGGTGAGTTAGTGAAGTGAGAAAGGATCGCATGCATGAGAAGTTTTAAAAGGAGGATAAGAACATTATCTAGAGGTCTTGCACCATTTCAGAGAACATATATTCTTAACCTTTGGTGTTTATGTCTGGATTTTTTTTCTACAAGGGCCTTGTAGGAAAAAAGCATGTCAAGAACTTCAATCTTAAGTTTTAAGAACTAAACCCAAGTACATCTAGAAGTCATTAATGAAAGTTAAGAAGTACTCACACTCAAAGAAACAAGGAGAATAAAGTGGACCACACAAATCATCGTGAACAAGATGAAAATGGGATGAGGAGTGATAAGAGGCATGTTTGTAAAAATTATCTCAATGACATTTGCTAAGAACACAACTGACATAAAAACCATCTATGCAAGAAACTAGAGGAATAATAGTCACCATATTTTGATTACATAATTCTTGCGAGGACCAATAGCTTAGATGACTAGACCACTCATGTTATAGTTTTTTCAAGACATCATTGTGAGAAATAAAAACTAATGGAAATGATGATGACCCAAAGTGGTCAAATTTATACAACCTAGTAATATCATCAACAATTCTAGTGGCTAGGACATGCTTAGGAGCTTTTAAATCATTGATTACAAATTGGTGAGGTGAAAACTCTACTATTTTACCTTCACCTAAGTGAGTGATTTGATATACTCATAGGAAGTTGCAAGAAAGTCTTGGAACACATAATACAACATTGAAATGACCATTATCTACCTTAACTATTCAATACCCTACAACACTAAGAGATATATCATCATCAAGAAATATTTGTTTGGTGTTACATTCATTAAAAGAAAAAAAATGGATTTGTCCTTATCCATATGATAATATGCTCCAAAATCAATAAGCCACTCATCGGAAAAAGTAGATGTTGCATTGAAGGAGAAACCAGAAGTAGAAAGTGCATGCCCATGAGAAGAATAGTTAGAAGAATAAGAACCAATATTGATGTTTTGTTTCTTCATCACTACTTCTAAGGCTTTCGTATTTTTAAAACATTTAGACTCTTAATGACCATCTCACCCATAAAATTGCAATGCATGACAGTCTTCTTACTTTTCTTTTAGAGTCCTTTGTCATAATTGGGAGTAGATTATGGTTGAAAGTCTTTGGGACCCTTGTTTTTCTTCTTTTTGTTGTGAGGATGTTTCTTCTTTAGATGGTTGGTTTTGTCTTTCTACTAGGTCACTAAGGATTTGTTATATGTATCTATAGTGCTGATCACTCCAATTCCCACTGGTTCCTCCAGTTCCCAGTCATGCATGCTTCTATCACCCGCCTGCATTCTACGTAGCTTTTCTTGAATTGGGGCCATCTTAACTACCTTTACAGTGCATCTTCATTTTATTCCATCTTCTCTCATTACTTTCGTAGTAATCTTTCAAGGAGATTTCCTGAAGATTCTTTTATTGATTCTAACATGCATGCATTGTCTTATTTATTTTTGGTGCGAATCACAAAACCCGAACCAGTGTGCAATGAAAAAAATTTATTTTACGCATGTGCCTCTTGTCATCCTTCGCGCAATTGTTTGAGTGTGCACAAAATGGAGATAAGCAAACACAACTTTTCTTGTGGACACGCAAGATATTTACCCAAAACTTTGTGTGCCAACAGGCATCCACCACTATTACTTGGCTCGTCCTCGAGCCAAATGCCTCAGGGAATGACCAATTTGATGGAATTGAGTAAGAGAAAATCATCATCATTGGTGGACTAGAACAACAAACTAGGTTGTGGTTGTAGTCAAGTTTGAGTAACAACAAATCATTTGTCTAGATTGTAGTTGTAACTCGACACAGGTCTTAGAATGAGTCAAACAATCCTCAAGGTAAACAATGGATTTGGACTTCATTTGGACAAATGATCGAACCCTGTCTCCTTGAGGATTTCTCCGGTGATGAATGATGGATTTGTTTAAAGCACATCATCCACAAATTGAACCCCTAACTAAACCAAGTGGTATATGTTAAGGTTTAAGCTATTATTAGAGTTCTTTACATTTCATTAGATAACAACAGGATAAGATAGGATCACTGAGAAATACAAAATCATAAGAGACACATCATTTGTCCTGGGAAACCCTCATGGGGGAGAAAACCCAGCAAAACTTCCTTATTATAGATAGCCAATACAATGCCAAGAGATAACTCAAACAAATACATAAAGTACTCTCCCAAGAATGTGCCTCTCTCTCTCTCTCTCTCTCTTCTCCAATTGCAGCTTCAAAACTTGCTTCTCAAATGAACAAGTGAGTGTGTGTGTAAATGAGGTGCTAGCCTCCTTATTTATACAACTCTGGCATGTGTGGACGGAGGTGTCTCTTCATTGTCAGGGCCAACTTCTTCTTCTGGCTGGTTATAACCCCCTTTAATATGTTTTGGGGCCTCTTTGATATATTTTGGTGCCGACTTCTTATTCCGCCTATTACAATTATGTTTTGACCAATCCGCAAAAGGGGATTTGGCCTTTTACAATAGCCGACATGATCAAGCCACAATAGGGGATTGATCTAATGAATAACATAACAATAATAATTAGAATACACTTTGCAGTTACATTATTTCAACACTCCCCCATAACAATAAGGGTATTCTACAACATCAGGCGAGAGAGAGGATAGCCTCATCAACAACATCAGGTGGGTGAGAGGACAACATCATCAATATCATCTTGTAACACTGACTGGGGTATCTATAAATCATCGAAAGTTTTTCTCATCATAAACACAACACAGAGGCTGGAACATCATCAACACAACATGAAGCTGGAGTAGCATCATCATCCTCATCGATATGAGGCTAAGGTAACATCATCATCATCTTTAGCATTAAAGATGAAATAATATCATCATCATCATCAGCAGCAAGGACTCGGGAGCTGAAGTGGAATCATCATCATCATCTTCAGCAAGAGGCTGAAGTGGCATCATCATCATCATCTTCAGCAAGAGGCTGAAGTGGCATCATCATCATCAACTACATCGACATGGATTAGTATAACACTAATACATCCTCATCATCAATAACAACACAAGGCTGATACAACATCAAAAGCAGCAATATCACAACACAAAGGCTGGAAACACATCATCACATCACGAGGATAGCAACACAGCACGAGGCTGGAAACACATCATCATAGCATGAGGCTGGTACATCATTACAACAATTAGACTGGCAGATCATCACAACAATTAAGCTAGCACATCAACAATTAAGCTGGCACATCATCACAACAATTAAGCTGGCACACTACACAACAATTAAGTTGGAAAACACCACATCAATTAAGCTGGAATCACAACACAACAATTAAGATGGAATCACAACACAACAGTTAAGTTGGAAGCATAATACTAGACTGGCTTTACGTCACAACAATTAGGCTGGAAGCACAGTACTAGGTTGGCATATCTCAACACAACAATTAAGATGGAAGCACAGTACTAGACTGGCTTTACGTCACAACAATTAAGCTGGAAGCACAGTACTAGGCTGGCATATCTCAACACATCAGTTAAGATGGAAGCACAGTACTAAACTAGATTTACGTCACATCAATTAAGCTGGAAGCATAGTACTAGGATGGCATATCTCAACACAACAATTAAGATGGAAGCATAGTACTACACTGGCTTTATGTCACAACAATTAAGTTGGAAGCACAATACTAGGCTGACATATCTCAACACAACAGTTAAGTTGGAAGCATAGTACTAGACTAGCTTTACATCACAACAATTAAGCTAGAAACACAATACTAGGCTGACATATCTCAACACAACAATACTCCCCCTTTCGAGGGAGGTTCTTTCGGACTATACCAAGATTATCTCGAAAGTTCTCAAACTTTACACGAGATAGAGGCTTGGTCAACACATCGGCAACCTGTTCATCCGTTCTAACATATTGGATCTTTATGGCTCCTCTCTGCACCATGTCACAGATGTAATGATATCGGATCTCTATGTGCTTCGACTTGTCATGAAATATAGGATTCTCTGTCATATTTACGCAGCTCTAGTTGTCACATAGGATCGTGGTTGCTTCCATCTCTAGGTCAAATAGACAGGTCAACAACTTTCGAAGCCATATAGCTTCATAGCTGGCAGAACACGCAACAATGTGTTCTGCTTCCGCTGTACTGAGAGCAATGTTGAATTGCTTCCTACTCTGCCATGAGATCATGGCTGATACCAAACTGAAATAGCATCCTGACGTGCTCTTCCTATCAGAGACACTTCCATCCCAATCTGAATCAGTGTACCCACTCGGTGTGAAATCATGATCTCCATCATAGCCGAGACCACAATCTAATGTACCCTTAAGGTACCTCATCACATGTTTTGTAGCAACTAGGTGAACATGTCTGGGTTCTACCAGAAACTGACTCAAGGTGTTCACGACAAAATAGATATCTGGTCTGGTGTTCGTCAGGTACATCAATGATCCAATGATCTATCTATATAGTGTGGCATCAATCAATTCCGACGAAGTGTCGACCAGTAGCTTCAGTTTTGTTTCCATGGGTGTATTCATGGACTTGCACTCCAACATGTCGAATCTCTTCAGTATTTCGACTGCATACATCCCTTGGTTAAGGAAGATTCTCTCTGGACTCTGCCATACCTCAAGACCCAAGAAATAATGCATTAGGCCAAGGTCTTTCATCTCAAATTTTGAAGTGAGCTTCTTATTACATTCGGTGATGAGATTTTCTTCTCTAGTTAAGACAAAGTCATCCACATACAACAACAATATCACCGACTCATCATTCATAACCTTGAAGTAGAGGTTTTTACTCTTGGTAAATTCCAAGCTTGTCAGTAAATTGTCAATTATGCCATATATAGCTCTAGGAGCTTGCTCCAACACGTACAAATCCTTCTTCAACATGAGTCTTTCTATCTTCAATCTTCAAATCAATTTTTCTTATTACATTGTACCAATCTGGTACACTTGCTCAGCTGTAACTCAATCTGCACAATCATGTGCTAGCTTTATGTGCTTTTTGCAAGGCACTATCTCTCACTGTCTAGGAGTATGTCATCTACTCTCTGTGCAACTGTTCCTTCTGGAATTTGGGATTCTTCAGTTGCAGCTACTTTGAGGCTGAGAATGACTTCATCATTCTCACTGTGGCTGCTAAAATATGAGAGTAACTCCTCTTATTTTATCACGGCAACAATTTCATCTGAAACTGAAAGTGGCTCAATAACTGATACTGAGGATAGCTCTTCTTCTTTCATGGGGGTAATGCTATCATAGTCATGTCTTCATGACCCAACTGATGTACTGCACCAACTGCCACTCAAATTTTAAATATGCGGATTTCTCCCCCTGCATCTCATACTATATATGAATCATGGTTGTTCTGGTTGTTTTCATAAGTACTGGAACTGTTTCTTCAATAAGTGTCTCATCATAGTCTTCTCCCCTTTTGCTGGGAGAATCCTCTGGACATACATCAGGCTTTGTACATCTGCAACACGTTTGATCTGTATAGATCAATATTGGAAGTCAATACTGACTTCTCTTCTCACAGAAGAATTCATATCCTAGTCTTTCTAACTGGCTTCCTTCTTTGTCACTGAAATAAGCGAATCATCTCGGAGATTTCATATTTCCTAGGAGTCTCTGGAGTTACGATCTAGTATTCTCACGACATCTGTCTTCCAGTCCTGGAAGTTGTCTCTTCGTCTGATTCTTTCTGAGATTAGGCTTACTCTCGATTTCTTCTGAGTCTACAAGGAATTCATCATCTCTTATAGGGTATACTTGGTGTTGCATACCAAGTCTAAATATGGAAGACAGAGTCAGCCTTCAAACGAGATCTGCTTCCTGTTCTAATGTTCGGTCATCTTTGGAGACTTCTGCTCCTTTCAGTCGATCTTCATATGAGATATTTTGAATCTCAAGAGATAGCTTCTTCTTCATCTTCTTTGGTGCATGAGTGTATATGGTCATGTACATAGTCTTCTTGATGTCTCATATAATATGTTTCCTTCAACAACCTTCACTATAGCTTCCTCAGAGTTATCACCTGTGACCTGAAACAAGGTGAACAACCAAGAATAATACTCTTTTGATAGTAGTAGATAAAACAATAGCAAGAATAATCTTCACAATAGCTCCTTCAAAGCTATCACTTGTGACCTGTCTGAAGTAAGGATCAAAAGTAAGAAATACAATACGAAATGAGGTCAACACTCTTATAGTGTTGTGATCAACCATTCCTCCATGGAAAGCTGGAACTAACACAAGAGGTTTCTCCTAGAGGAGATGTTAGTTGTATCAGGAAAATGATTACATTAATCATTTATCTCAATATGCCCACATGTTACCAAGTATAGTACTCTTTTCAAAGACTGATATCTTAACTATAGTGGTTACTTGTAAAGGGGTAGTCA
The DNA here is from genome assembly GCA_009831015.1 of Picea engelmannii. Classification (NCBI taxonomy): domain Eukaryota; kingdom Viridiplantae; phylum Streptophyta; class Pinopsida; order Pinales; family Pinaceae; genus Picea; species Picea engelmannii. Next base: position 103,903 of record ML788303.1, read on the forward strand.
TCAACTTTTAATGTGTACCTTTGAATCTTATCAACTTGAGTGATCAAACCTGGAGCCTTGTCCTCAAGAATGAGTGTGCTTTCTTTTCTTCGAAGTCTACTTCACTCAAGATGATGAGTGCTTTCTTCAACCTGTCTTCTGTACTAAGACAATATGCTATCTTGGCAGAAGGTTGGGTTAGAGGATAAACTCTATGATCTCAACTTTTAATCCATCTAATACCTTGACTCAGATTTTGATCAAAGGTTAGAATCATAGTCATAGCTACAACATGCAACACTGATCAAAATAATGTCATAACAAATAGATGCATATCAGAATAATCACACCTGGCTTGCATTATTCCTCTGAATGTGTTGGATATTGAGATCCTTCTGGATCTATGGCAAGAGATCCCTTCTCCTGCAAATACTCTTTAAAGCTTAATCATGAGTACATTCCTATGACGACACTTGCGGGTAGAGGTACCATCTAGTAGCAGCGGTAATGATCACCAACTCTTAATAACTTCAAGGGTGACTGCAAATGGTACTATGACTACAACTGCAATTGATACTGCAACTGGTTCTAAGACTGTAACTGCAACTACAACTTAGGGTTTTATGAGGAAACCCTAATTTTTCAAGCTTCGAATTTTGAAATTCTGATCCAGGGGATAGATGCGCTGATTTGAGGTGAGTAAGTTGGTGCAGTCAGATTTCTGAAAATCGAACTTTTACCCCTTCAAACTTGATCAGTGGATTTCTAGACTGGTGCTTCTGGTTTTGTGGTACCTCTGGTACTCTGGTACTTCTGGTACTCTAGTACTTGTGGTACTTTGTGAAACTAGGGTTTCACTTTTCGGGAGATCTAGCCACTAAAAATTTGCACTGAGGATGCCAAAGTGATCCTTGAGGAAGGGCGCACTTTTCTAGGTGGTTTTGGGGCTGAAATACTTCATCAACAAAAGGCCCTAATTTGCATGTACGACAACAGTGACATTTTTCACTTTCTCTTGTGAAAGATGCTCTCTTCAGCTTAGCTCTGATACCATGTTAAGGTTTAAGCTATTATTAGAGTTCTTTACATTTCATTAGATAACAATAGCATAAGATAGGATTACTGAGAAATAAACAATCACAAGAGACATCATTTATCCTGGGAAACCCTCATGGGGGAGAAAACCCAACAAAACTTCCTTATTATAGATAACCAATACAATGCCAAGAGATAACTCAAACAAATACAGAAATTCCTCGCCCAAGAATGTGCCTCTCTCTCTCTCTCTCTCTTCTCCAACTGTAGCTCCGAAACTTGCTTCTCAAATGAACAAGTGAGTGTGTGTGTGTAAATGAGGCGTTAGCCTCCTTATTTATACAACTCTGGCACGTGTGGACGGAGGTGTCTCTTCATTGGCAGGGCCGACTTCTTCTTCTGGGTGGTTATAACCAACTTTAATATATTCTGGGGCCTCTTTAATATATTATGGGGCCGACTTCTTATTCTGCCTATTACAATTATGTTTTGACCAATCCGCAAAAGGGGATTTGGTCTTTTACAATAGCCGACATGATCAATCCGCTATAGAGAATTGATATAATGAATAATATAATGATAATAATTAGAATACACTTTGCAGTTACATTATTTCAACAATATATCTAGAACTTGGCACAATTACTCGTTGACCTAGAAGAAGTAGATCCCGAGGAAAAGCTCCAGTGGGAGAGACCACCATCATTCTCCTATCTCGTTGTGTTGGTAGTTGAGGACGAAAGACACAAAAATCCTAACTCGGTGGAGAGGATAACTCGTGGCCTAGGGATATCCACTTCAACAAAGGTGACTATCCATAGCGACAGGAAAATCGGCTCCGGGTCTAAAGAGTTGGCATACTACTGCATCTTTGAATCACAATTCAGAGAACTATGTGGTACTTTCTTGTGTCTACCTGGTGAATAATAGGGTGGGACCTATGCCTAACAGTTGATCACAAAATGTCAATCTTTGTGAAAAATGGACTTTGGGTTCTGGGGATTCCTGGACGGACTCATAATTAAACATCCTAGAATGTCTATGAAGCAGGGCCATGAAAGGAGACCAGAAAAAAGCGGTGATAAAATCAGTGAAAAATGGTAAGGGAGAAACAAGCAGAAGGAATATGGAAATGGTAACGACAGACAGGGGAAAGAGAGGATGGGACATGGATAATTTATCCAACAAATTCATGGGGAAAAGTGGATATAAATAGAGTGGAGGGTGGACAAAAGGGAAAGCCAAAATGTGATAAAAAACTAGTCGTAGTGAATGATCAAAGACCACATAGGGGGTGCTGGAAGATGAGGATATAATTGTTCATATTTGATGGATTGGTGATTTTCCTTTTGAGGGTGGCATCATAACTAATTACGTTCCAGTGATATGTGTGATATGTCCAACCTTGATTGCTTGTCTCTTCAATTTATTGTAGCAACGGGTAACTCATCCCAATCCTAGGTGAATCCCTTTTCAGAGTGAGTACCTTGTATGAAAGCCATGACTTCAACCCGAAATGGAAATCTTGAGAATATTCAAAGTTATCAATCGATATAGCCTTCCTATGTGACTAGAGTGTATATTGTGCTGCCAAAAAGGGAAGTTATGTCGACTATGTAGTCTTCTACCTGTTATACATCTTACACTAATCCTACTCTACTGAATTCCAGGCTCAAGAAGTGTGTCTAAATGACAGGTGACCCCTATGGGCCATAGTACACTTTCAACTTGTTTCCATTAACAAGTGCTTTGAGATGTTGTTCTTGTAACATAGCCAACTTGGTGGTCCCCACTTCGCTTATGTAGACTAGGTGAAAGGGACCCAACCATCACATATGTAGTTTTCTAGGGTGTTGTAAAAATTTGTTGTCGTATAAAAAGACCAAGGAACCTGTCTGGAGGATTTTATGGTGGATATTGTGATCATTCCATGCCTTCTTATTTGTTTTTCGACCACTTGGTTGAGTCCCTCTACTAGGAAATCCTCCTCAAGATCCATGAGTTTGTCCAATATCTGTTGAAGTGACTGGGCATCTGTCATATGGGTAGCCAGATCAATCCTTGAGCTATGAATAATACAATATAATAGCATGACTACATCTTCGTCGTATACCAATCATAATGGAGTGTGTTTCTTCAATCGTTTATAGGTTGTTTGTTATGCGCATAATATTGTGCGGATCTGGTGATCCTAGTTGTCAGGGTGCACATTGCAAACTTTGGTTAATGCATGATCTAAAATTTTATTTAAATCTTCAATCATACCATGTGCTTGAGGATTATAGGGAGTTCTCTTTTGGTGATAGATAATGAACTCTTGAGTGAGTTCCTAAATGGTCTCATTCAAAAAATTTGAGCCCTGGTTACTCACCGACACCTTTGGACAATCAAATCTGGTAATCAAATTATAAAAAATGAATCACATCATCATTTCTGTTGTGCAATCCTTAATCAATGTAGTTTCATCCCATATTGTCATATAGTCTATGAAAGTAATAATATAGCACGTTCCCGTCCGACACACAAGAGGGTTGAATTGATTTCCCACTTCTCCAACGATTTCAATGTTGTAACCGAAAACATAGGGAGCTCATCTTTGTGGCAAGGGTTTCCAATCCATTGACATGTGTTGTAGAATTTGCAATACTCCTTGGAATCAACGAAGAGTGATGGCCACCAAAGCTTTATGTGAAAAACATTTCATGTAATAGCCTCACCTGCATTGTGTCCCCATGAAATACCCTCACGAGATTTATACAAAATGGGATCGTTTTCATTATCTAAGGAACACCTGCATAAGATTCCATCCACTGATAGTCTATGTTGCGGGTTACTAGTTAGCGACGTTGGGCCAGAGTATAACTTGTTGAGCTTGTCTCGATGTGATAAATTCAACGATATTGATTAATTGACTAGGGACTACTTTGATGTGGAAGAGTTAAACATTAGGGAGTTAATCATTGAGACTCTGAATGGCTTCACCCGACTGGATCCGAGACAGGTGATCTGGTCCAACATTCTACTTCCATGCATTGACAAAAACTTCAAACTCGAACTCGTGGAAGAGAAGTAATCAATAGAATATCCTTCCTCCCAATATTGGCTTGTTTACCAAATAATTGAGCACAAAATGGTTGATGAAGAATTTAAATGGGGTTCCCATCAAGTAATGGAGACACTTTTGCAATATGTATACCATGGCAATGCCCTCACGCTCGGTTGTAGTATAATTCTTCTTAGCATCAGACACCTTGCGACTAGCAAAGTACACCAGATGATCAATATTAACTTTGCCTAAATGCGCAAGAACTAGTCCCAAGGAAATGGACTATACATCTACATGAACATGAAAGATCTTAGACCACTAGGGAAAAACCAGAATTGGAGCAGTGATGAGTTTCTCTTTTAGAATATCTATTTCCTGACATTTGTGTGCCCATATGTACTTGGTGTCTTTGCGTAGTAACTTCTCTATAGGGGATGCAATATTCGTATAACTTTGGATGAACCACCATAATATCTTGTATGACCCAATGTCACCCAAAAATCGTAAAATGATTTGGGGGCCACCATATCCAATATGGAAATCAATATTATCTTGATCGACTAGCAAACCATCCTTGCAAACTACGTGCCCCAGTAGTGTGCCAAAAGGTGTGCAAAATATGCACTTCTTCAAATTTAGAGAAATCTGGAGATGACGAAAATGATCCAACATCAAGTGAAGGGCTTGCATATGCTCCTTTAGCAAGTTGAATACGATCCGGTCATCCAAATAAACTTTAAGAAACTTGTGGATAAAATCTTTGAAGGCTGCGACAACTATTTTGGAAAAACGACAGGTGCATTCTTCAATCCAAATGATATCACAGTGTAATTAAACCCACTATGTCACAAAGGTATTTTTGGCTTGATACTCCTCCGCAATCCAAACTTGACGATACCCTGAAAAGAAAGGATAATTTTAAGGATGAAAATTTATATTAAAATGTAGAAATATGGTCTAATCTTACTAGTCCTTAATATGCAAAATGTAAAATGTTTGGCAATAGTTTTGTAAAAGGATTCAAATTCCTAAGGATTTTATATAGTTTCTATAAAATTTTGGTCATTTTTAAGGTAAAATAATTTTATTCTATGGAATTTGGGAGAATCATTTTTATAGAAAATGGAAATCGACAAATCTTTGTTTGGGAAAACCTTGGAAAATCAGCCCATTTGCGAAACTTATCCCCTAAAATCATCTATGATGAAAATCCGTCTATAAAAGAGTAGGATTCCCTTCCTCCAACATTTTCTAGCACCTCATCAGTGAAAGGGGTAGGGAAAGGATCATGCACACAGGCTGCATTGAGGCTTCTCAGATCTACATGGATTTTAATATCACTAGTTTTCTTAGGTTGCACGACAATGGGACTAATCCAATTCGACTCCTCCACGGGAACAATGATTCCATCATCTAACATCCATTCCAATTCCTTTCGTACCTTTTCCTTGAATTTGGGATTCAATAGGTAATGCCTCCTCTTGACTGGTTTGGAATCCATCCTGAGATAAATTTTCATTGACCCCAAGGATCCTGTGATTCCCTTAATTTTTGAGAAGTTGCAGAGATACAACTCCTCGTATTCCTTGAGTAGGTTGATGACCTGGGTGATAGTTTCCTTATCCTAATAGTCTCCAACAATAGCCATTTTGGGTGCTTCTTTAGTGTTGATATTACTTTTATTTGTCTTAATCGGACAACCATATTCTGGGGAAACCATCTCCACTTCCTTTCCCTTCAGTGCGCGCTCACCCTAAGATTATTTGATTTGTATACCTCGGGCATCGTTATCATCAATGTCATCCACCTCGACCTTCCAACGGTGGAAAAATTCTTTCAAAACTACCACTGGTTGATGGTACGAGGAGACCACCTTTGGGGTATGATCCTTGGGTTGAAGGTGAAATATAAAATTATTGATCTAGAGGATTTCCCCCCTTTGAGCCGCATCATCTACGATAAAACAAAGTTTCGTGAAAAATTGTGTACTTACCTGCACCTAGTATACTATTTGTCTCTGGAGCTCCTCCTGAATGTACCAACTCTGAGGAACCATATCCATGGTATGAACGAACTGATGGACCCATTGGGTGTGATGAATATTTTTGGTATTCGATCACCTCTCAGAGTAATGAATGTTCTCATGGTGGTCTTCAGTACCCTTATATCGATTGAACGAATCAAAGTCAAGGATTGGATGGAACCTAAATTTAATCATTTCATTCACCTATGCCTAGTCTTGTAGGTTCGCATGGTGGATTTCCCAACAACGTGTCGGTGTTCCTCATACTACGACATCCATGGTCTGAACCTGTTGATCTTCTGGAATAGTTTTCTCCATCTGTACCAAGAAGGCCTCCACTGGCCCCGTACCATCAAAGTGTGTTGCATCATATAGGTCAAAGCCAATCTAGTTATTGCTTTATTTATTTGAGCACACCTTCAGGTAGAGACCTCACACATATTCTTATTTCACCTCTCTAAGGCGTCCTCTATTAGTATCATAGGACTTCATACTCCACCAACTCAGTTCCCCGTCCACCATGATATTGACATAATCTTCCCTATGCCTTGTGATCTTATAGATATTCTCAATAACAAATCTCTTTAAATCCTCATCCATTAGCTCATTGTGCATGTCCCCTTCATTAGGATTGAAGGGTGCGATCATGTGCAATTTTTCGTCTCAAACGACATCTTCTTCTTCTTTAAATTCAACATTGCATTATTGTCGAAGGCCCAATCAATACCGAGTAATGCAAAATAGGGGTCAGAATCATCCATAATCTCTATCACTTCAAATTCATCCTTCCTCTTCACCCCTTCTATATTCAATTCAACTTGCTCGAGTCGACCTGTAGGGTAGATTCTGTATTGATTTTCCAAACGCAGCTGGATGGGAGACCAGAACAAACTTGGTTTACCCATTAATTCCCATGAATTATTCCACAAGATGTTCTCATCGTAACCTAGATCCAATGTGATGTCATCCATTTCATAACCCCCAAGTTTAGTTCTCGTATTGAATTATTTTCCTATGTCCTTGTTCTTGCTGACCTAACATAAATATCATTTTAGTAGGGGGGCTAATATAGTTCTCTCTATCCCTTGTTCCCCCATGTAGACTGCTAACATCTACATCAACTTTCGCGTAGCATCAAGATCGTTTAACAATCTCAAAAAACAGTTTAATAAGTTACTTTCTTGATCTTCAATCTATGTTTCATGACCTAAGTCACACAATGCTTCTTCGTGTGTCGCGTGCCTTAGCTCCTCGATTTCTTTTTGTTCGGCATGTCGTCGCTCTTGCTATCTATGTGCTTCTTCCAACGACTTGTGCGTCACACATTGTGTTTCTTTGCACACATGAGATTTCTCCAATGAACTTTGCATGGCACACTACAATTCCTCACAGGTGTGACCCTCTTCCAACGACCTTTGTGTCACTCGTTGAACTTACCTCACCGATATGGGATTCCTCAAGCGACCTTTGTGTCACACATTGCAACTCTTCTCATAGTAAGACCATATTCTTTATATTGTACATCCTGGATATGGAACATCGCTTATTGATTGAGGTGGATATCGGTGCCCACCAACCTTTTCAAACTAGCTCAAAACATTTTTCTGGCAATTTTAGCAATTTACTATTTTTAGCAGTTTTTAACTTCAGGGGCCATTTTGAGGGCCTAAATGAAGGTTTTTCGGGATTGAGATTCTCAATGATATATGAAATCTCTCATTGAGCCCTTAAAATGAATCTCCTCGACGATACCTTTCCAACGAGTTATCGTGCGCCCAAAATGGAGATCATATGCCAAAGTTACGCCCTCGGGAAGTTGATACACCAAACTACCCAAAACGAGGTCCACAAAACTGTTGGCTTTTCATCTTCCAGGCTTAGGGTTTTTTATTTTCTTTATGATAAAAAGGCCTTTGGAGCCTCATTGTAAAATCATATTCTCATGGATGCGAGTAGCCATCACATCGCTTCTCAGAGATAAGCTGGCACCATTCTAGCGAGTCTTTCACTCTGTATTTTATAGTCTTTGTACCTTTTCTCTCATTAATAGAAAATTGTGTATTACTGTATATCTGTGCCTCTTGTTATATTTCTGATATATCTCTGTTATATTATTGTCGCTCTTTCAATATCTTTGTATATTTATGTGCTATATCTCCACTCTCATTTCATTCTAAAAAATAATCTGGATCAGTGGTATCAGAGCTGGCTGCTCTTGATCGTTTTTCAGTGCATGTCCCCGACGAGCTACGAGTATATAAAGTTGGGTCTCGAGCTTGTCTCTCATGAGGAAAATCGCTCTCGCACGCCCAAGAAACCCTTCATGGCAGAAGAAAAGAAAAATGACGAAGAAAAAGATTATATTAATCTGTTGCTTGAGCAAGCTCTAATGTGATAGAGGGACGAAATGATGGAGAATTTTTCCCACATCCTTCAATGCCTGCCGATAACAACAAGAACGTCATAAAACGACCATTTTTGAGTCACCTCTCCTTTCAAGGTACAAGTTAATTTTTATATTCCCATATTTGAAGGACAGATAGATGCAGATGCCCTAGAAAAATGGTTAAATTTGCTAGAAGGTTATTTCTTTGTTCATAATTTTTCCAACAGGAAAAATATCACCTTCTCACTCCTTAACGCTCTCCCCCATGTCAAACATTGGTGGGAAAATTACCGGGAGCAAATCTCCACAGAGGAAGATGGAATATATGGGGTCGATCCCGCTTGGGATTTTTTTGTGGACACGGTAAAGGAACAATATTACCTTGTTGGAAACTATGAGGATTAGTATATGAGATGGACCACACTGTAGCAAGAGAGTGGACAAGTAGTTTTAGAGTTCACCGATACCTTCCATACCTTTCGCACCAAGCTGGGTATCAAAGAATCCAAACAACATTTGGTTCTGAAATACTGTGGGGCTCTACACAGATACATCCAAACTGAAATGGATTTTCTGGACATCTCATCACTTAGTCTTGCTTATCGATATGTTGTTAAAATCGAGCATAAATTTAAGCACCAGAACAAACGGGAGTTCAGGTCTGCGAATCCGCAACAACTAAAGTATGATAAAGACGTACCTAACAAACAGACTTTCAGAAACTAGTCCAAGCCATAGGAAAAAAAGGGTCACGGGAAAACGAAGAAGGGCACCGGAAAATGGCACAATTTCCACAAAATACCTTGGAACAACACCGATGAATGTCACTCAAAACAGTTATTGGTGGCCGAAATTAAAGACATGGAGCCGAAACCTGATTCAGAATATGATTCAGAAAATATTGACAGAAGACAGATCATTGACGCAAACCCCACTGCTATTGTCACGACCGCAACAATTCAACCAAAAGAACCAACATATCCTGAAGAGGGGGAGCACCTTTTTCATTCACAGATGTGGGTGAAGGGACCCCACTACATTTTATTGTTGATATAAGAAGCCAGAAGAACGTCATCTTAGCAAAGGTCGTCAAAAAGTTGGGATTGTCGACAACACCACACCCACAACTATACAACATCGGGTGGCTTTGCTAGGGACGCGATCTCTGTGTCAGCTAGTAGTGTCGATTTTCATATGGAATCCAACCCTTCAAGGATGAGGTATTATGTGATGTTGCCCCACTGGATGTTTGCGATGTTCTCTTGGGCCAACCATATATGTGGAAGCTCCATGCTATCTATGAGTCTCGACCTCGTAATGTCATTGTTACTCTAGGGGGTCATCTCTACAGGATACTAGAGGTGGTTCTGACTATTGTCCCACCTAAAGAGTGTCGCAAGGTAGTATCTCATACTACAAAACTTAGCTTTTTCACAATCTATTCAAAAGGTGAACAGAAGGATATTGCAACCACTACATCCTTGGTTCGAGCACCTTCTATCCAACATAAGCAGGTCGACAATACTACAGCAAAGCGCAAAGATTCCTTCTGCACACAAACATCTCTTGTAGCCAGACTGGTTAAAAAGGTCCAACCCTTCCAGCCACAGGTTCGTGAAAACCTTCAAAAAGCTAAGCAGCGAAACTTATCCAACAAGGAAAACAACTCATCAAGATGCATATTCAACAAACTCTTTTCCCTCTCCCCGGGAAGTCAACACAATGGAGACCATTTCTTCCTAAGGAGGGAGGATTGATCTAGGTGGATATCGGTGGCCACCCACCTTTTCCAACTGGCTCAAAATAGTTTTCTGACAATTTTGGCAATTTACTATGTTTAGCAGTTTTAACTTCCGGGGCCATTTTGAGGGCCTAAATGAAGTTTTTTTGGGATCGATCTTCTTAATGATATCCAAAGGATCTGACTGATCCCCCAAAATGAATCTCCTCAATGATAACTTTCCAACTAGCTATCGTGCGCCCCAAACAGAGATTGTATGCCAAAGTTATGCCCCCGGGAAGTTGATACACCAAACTACCCAAAATGTGGTCCACAAAATTGTTGGCTTTTCATCTTTCAGGGTTAAGGTTTTGGACTTGCTTTATGATAAAAAGGACTTTGGAGCCTCATTGTAAAATCATCTTCTCACGGATGTGAGTAGCTGTCACATCTCTTCTTAGAGATAAGATGCCACCATTCTAGCGAGTCTTTCACTCTGTATTTTACAGTCTTTGTACCTTTTTGCTCATTAATAGAAAATTGAGTATTACTATATATCTGCGCCTCTTGTTATATTTCTGATATATCTCTGTTATATTATTGCCTCTCTTTCAGTATCTTTGTATATTTATGTTCTATATCTCCACTCTCATTTCGTTCTAAAAAATAATCTGGATCACCTATCCAACAAAATCTTGAACCGTTGGTCATAATCCCACATGATTTCTCCCTTCTTATGCTTAATCTCTTTGATCTCCATAATACACTAAGACTCTGACTTGGGATTTTGAAATTCCTTAAGTAGATCTCTCTTGATTTCTATTAGAGACCTTTTCTACCCCGCTAGCGCAATAGCCCTATACTTCATATACCATGTCAAGCCCCTATGCCTAAATGTGGTCTCTAGTTGCACAATCTTCAATGCCTCATCCGTGATCCACTTCACAGACCATATCGCCTCACATGTGAACCAATGTTGCTCTGCATCATCTCTACCTATTCCATGGAACACAGGTAACCTCGAGGTACTATCCTGATTCTCCATCCTAAATATTGAACTTTTTCTTCGATCTAATTGATGGGTCTCAGGATTCTCAGTACATATACTCTTTTGGGTGAAGTAGCACTAACTTTGTCTTATTATTCACTCATCTCTTATATTAATATATCTCCTTCTACTCTTGTCTCTACGCCAACCACCTCGCTATCTACTATTCTTTCTTCTTGATTACAAATGTGCAAGGGGGGTGGTTCAAAGGGGGGATAACTCCATCTTCTTCTAACATTTCTTGTGAGGGAACCCATAGAGCCTCCTACTTGCAACCGCATAATACCATCCACAATCACTAATGATTCTCCCCCGCCACTAGGGAATCCTCCATCTTCCTGTCCTTATTTATACGCCTCTAATTTGTGCCTCATCTTCCTCTCAAGTTGCGAAACTCCACAACATCCAAGGGGTTCAGACTTTATATTTAGAGCTCCTACTACCACTACTACTACTGGTATCTTTACTGGATACCCTACTCTCAATGTCGTGCCTCTTTGCGGGCCTATATTCATATGTTCTCCCCTCTATTTCATCACATTCTTCCATACTTCCTCCTGGTGCAGATTCTTTCCTCTTCATCTTGGGCTTGACCCCTCCTCACGCGCCCCTCTCTAAATTCCTTTAGCTTCTATGTTCTTCCTTATTGACTCAACTCTTCTTGCATACTTTTCATCTCTCTCTCCTCTGCTCCTCTGGGTCCATTCTACTCTTCACCTCATCTCAAAAACTTATGGATTCTCCTTAATGGATACATATCCTTTCTCACTTTTCCCTCGTCTTTTCATCCCCCCCCAGCACTAGAGGACTCTCTACTCATCAATCCTATCGAGATCCATGTGCATCATCCCCTTCTCCATGAACAACATCTTTGTCCAAAGTGGTATTTGTTTTAATAGCCTTCTTCTAGGACCTTATGTGAACTTTCTTTTATCTTCACTGAAAGAATCAGTGTACTCCACAACGAATTCAATTATATAACCCTCCTTCGCTCGAGCAAACAAGAAATCAATGGCTTGATTCCAATTGTTATCTAATTCCTTCACCCTATCAACTGTGGTTTGATCCCAAACTATCAACTCTAGTGGCCTCAAAGAAATATTCCTTTTCAACCATTCATACAATAGACAGAGAAATTTAGCAAAGAAATTTTCATGCATATCAGTGTAGAGATACCTATATTTTCATCTTTTCACGTTGACATTAAGACCTTGAGTTTCCCTCCAAGCAAACTCATCTTCCTTCGCAGTCAACCAATGTTTTTTTTCCTCTTGAGATGGATACCACCTCTTTCTCTACTTTCATCATTCAATACAAGAGTTTCAGGTCCCAACAACAAAACCATTTGTTGGCTCAATTTTCACTTGCATGTGTCTTTCCTAATGCTGGGGGGTTTAAGACCCGGGGTTTATCTAAAGTTTGACCAACAAAAACTCAAGGCATTGGCATATCAATCCTGAGCTAAAGAATGAATAATGTATCACTCGAGATTCCATGAGGATCACAAGGATCATTTGGTATTTTGTTGGTGATGATGAAGGACTAATTGGAGAAAATTCCATCTAGATAGGCATTCAGACAGTCCATTAAAAGATACTTCAACATTTGAAAGTAAACAACAATAATACCGACATTCTATTGGCACATAAGTTACACATCATAAAACCAAATTATTACATCTTTATTATTTTCATTTCATCACCACAAACATACATTAAAAAATTCATTCATTAATAGCAACATAGCCTTGCTCTCTTATTCATTTTTTCAATATTACATTACACAACGCCATGCACTTCCTTTAGACTATGTAAAATGTGATAGAATCATACTTACAACCAGAGACATTACAAAATATATTCTCAAAGAGAGCTCAATGAAAATAATACCCACAACTATCACAGTAGAAACCCACGGGCTAATAATTGAGCTAACTAGATAACTCTCTTTCTGTTGTAGTTGCTCCCTTTTATCTTCTTCTCGGATCTGGCACTTTGTTTTTTTTCAGTTATTCCCCACTCCTTCCTCCAGCTGAGATTCTTGTATGCTTTTGTTACCCACCTGCATTCCACATAGATTTTCTAGAATCAGGGCAATCTTAACTACCTTTCCAGATCATCTTCATTTTGCTCCACATTCCCTTGTGCTACTGGCAATAATCATTCAAGGATATTTCTCGAAGATTCCATGCATGTATTATTTTCTTTATTTTTGATGTGCATCACAAAACTCAAACCGACGCGCAATAAAAAAACTTGATATGTTGTGCATGCCTATTGTCACCCTTTACACAACTGCTTGAATGCACGCAAAACTGAGATAGGCATGCACAACTTCGTTTCTGCGTGCGCATGATATTTACCTAAAAATTTGGGTGCCAATAGTACTATACAAACCATCATGGTGCTACCAAAATGTCATCCTATGAGGTTGTCTTTGGACAAAAATTGATTCAAGAGGATCTTGGTTGCCACTCACCTTGCCAAACTGGCTCAAAACAGTTTTTTGGAAACTTACTATTTTTAGCAGTTTTTTGGTTCCTGAACTTCTGGGGCCATTTTGAGGACCTAAATGCCGTTTTTTCGCGACCAGGCACCTTATTGATAGACGAAGGCTCTAATTGAGCCCCTTAAATGAAGCTCCTCGTAAAAAACCTAACCCTAGGAGATGAAGCGCTAAAAGTCATGTGGGCCTCGTTGGGGTAAGTTAGTACATCAACTTCTTGAGGTCGTAACTTTTGCATACGATCTTGTTTTTCTTGGTTGTAGCAACCATGGCATTGGGTTTCGTGTCAATGATCCGCCTCCCATTTTCTGTTTTTGGATCAGATTTCGAACCTGCATCTGATTCAAAGCATTTTACCTCAACCACCAATGACTGCGTTGAGCGACAATCAATAGTGTTATGCCAGGAGCTCTTATGGAAGTTGCACCACTTCCTGGTATTTTTCCTCGTCTTCCCATTGTCCTTCTTTTCTTGTAATATTAACACTAATCCGTATATATGAGAGGAATGAAATGAAACAACAGGTTTATTATATTAACACAGAGACACAATGAATAATAACAGAGATACAATAAAACTTGGCTTCTATCAAATAAGAAATATGAGGAAAACTGTAAAAAGCAAACTGAAAAAAAGCTTGCTAGAATGGTGGCAGCTTATCTCTGAGAAGGGATGCCAAGTCTTATTGGGTGTCCGAAAGGGGTAGTGCAACATCCATGGGACCCAATGGTTGAAATCCCAAGCCCACCTGAAAGGGGCTGTGGCCGATTGAGATATGTATGACTCTATTGTAACTGTGTTGAACATAGGGAAGACTCTCATCCCAAGTACGGGAGTGCTTGGAATTCTACATGTGCAGGATGTGCATGATCACCCGATTGATGACCTCAATTTTTCCATTCATCTGGGGGTGGAAGGTAGTGGACTTGCTGAGCTTGGTGTCCAACATTGACCAGAGGCTCAACCAGAATGTGCTGAGGAACCGGTTGTCCCAATTTGAGATAATGGTTTGTGGGATCCCAAAGTGTACCCACACTCATTCAAGGAAGAGCTTGGCAGTGGCCTCCGCTATGATACTCTTCTTGCAGGCGGTCATAATCGCCATCTTGGAAAATCGATCAGCAACCACAAAAACACACATATTTCCCCGCTTGGTGGAAGTAAGATTCGACATATAGTCGATTGAGATGGATTCCCAGGGCCTGTCAAAAGTAGGAAGAGGAGTGTACATTCCTTGTTTCTTAATGTCCAGTTTGGTAATAGCACAGGTAGTGCAAGACCAAATATACTTATTGACATCCTGTCGAAGTTTCGGCCAGTGGAAATGTTGCTGCAACACTACCACTGTATATTCCACCCCGAAGTGTCCTACCACTTGACTGTAGTGGACTTCCCAAATCAGCTTCACTCGCTCGCTTGATGGAACACATAGATGGCCCAGATGGCACAACAACCTGTCCTGAAGATGGAAATTAGTGTAAGTTGTGTTTGCACCCAAAATCTAATAGGTGGTGGTGAAGTCAGGGTCTGTCTCATAGAGGTGGGGCCATCCGAAGGTTACGTGTTCGCAAGAATCAAGCACTGTGGTGATTGTCGTGACTGGAGGTCAGCTAAGGCAATTGACGACTCGGTTAATGCTTCCTATTTTATACTTTATGTTGATGTGGAACTGCTGCAAATATGTGGACCACTTCTGATGGCGGTCATGATCAATGTGTATGTTTGTCTCCTTCCTGAGAATGTAATGCCTCCACCGGAAACAAACTTTCGCAATGGAGTACATTTGTTTTTTCATAAGTAGGGTACTTACGAACGACATCTGATAGTGTCTCACTATGATAGGCCACGGGGTGGCTATGTTGAGTGATGACTGCACCCACAACATATTATGAAGCATTTGTCTCGATCTTAAAGGGTTGTTGCAGGTCAAGTAATGAAAGCACTGGGGCAAAGCACAATCATTGCTTCAGATCATTGAGCGGTTTCTGTTGGAACAAGACCCACACAAATTTTTCCTTATCACCACCTCTGGTTATTTGGCTAGGGGCCAATGTAATATGGGAGAATCCCAACAGAAACCTTCGATAGAAATTGGCAAGGCCTAAGAAGATTTGAGGCTCAGTGAGCATGGTTGGGGCTGGAAAGTCACAAATGACTTGAATCTTGGCTGGATCAACATGCACACCATGCGCATCAACAATGTATCCTAGGTACTGGACCTTGGCCATGCCAAAGGAGCTTTTTTCAAAGTTGGCATATAGCTTGTGTTGTCACAGAGTGTGCAGAACCTGCTGAACATGTTGCAAGTGTTATTTCCAAGTCTTGTTGTAGGCGAGGATGTCATCCAGATACACCACCACAAAATAATTAGTGAAAGGATGCAAGATATCATCCATGATCCTCAGGAAAGTTGTTGGGGTATTTGTCAAACTAAAGGGCATGACCAACCATTCAAAAAGACCTTCTTTTGATTTGAAGGAAATTTAACACACATCTGTCAGTTCTATTGGACCATGATGGTAGCCATAATTCAGATCAATCTTACTGAAGTATTTTTCCCCCTTGAGATGATCAACGAGATCGTCGATTAAGGGAATCAGGTATTGGTTCCTCACTATTATTTTATTTAGGGTCCTGTAATCAATGCAGAGTCCCCAAGTCCTGTCTTTCTTCTGCACCAACACGATTGAGCTTCCACAAGGTGATGAGTTGGGTCGGATGTGCCCCTTATGGAGAAGTTATTGGATTTGATGCTTGATCTCCTCATTTTCTAGTAGAGAGCAACAATAGATTGTCCCATTTGGTAGCAGTGCGTCGGGGGTCAGATCGATGGTATGCTTGACCTGACAGTCCAGAGGTACCCTAGTAGGTGACGAGAAGAGCTCTTTGTATTCTTCCACAGCCTTACCCACTTGCTTCTACTGCGTGGAGAGGTTGGTCGTGGAGGCCATGGATGTGGCTGTAAACTTTCGCTCACTTTAAGAGTAAATCGAAAAGAAAAAAACTTCTCGGTCTAAGAAATGACCTTCATGCATTGCTTGGTAGAGATCAATGAAATAACACTAGGTGGGACTACCTTGGGTATCCTGTACAATTACCGGTTCAAAGTAATAATAACATTGTGAGGCCTAGACTCATATACATCATGACATTTCCATAAATAAGGTTGGCTCGAAAGAACATCACAAACTTCAAGAGAAGAAACATTACACAATACCTCATATTTGAATGTCTTGATGTCGTACGACAGGTGACACTGTTGGATAACGCAAAGATCGCTTCCTTGAAAGAACCATCTGATGGTATAGGGTTGTGGGTGTGACGTTGTTGGAAGGACTAGCCATTTGGAGACCTCTGCTGAGATGAGGATCTTCTGGCTATCGCTATCACCGATGAAGTGCAACGGAGTGTCTTTTACCCACATCTATGAATGAAAGAGGCGCTCGCCTTTCTCTGGATCATTAGGTTCACCGGGCTGGATCTTGGTGGTAGAAACAGTGGCACTGGGTTTTGCATCAATGATCCATCTCCCCTTTTTTGGTTCTGACTTAGAGTCTGTACCTACATCTTGATTCAAAGGATTTTACCTTAGCCGCCAATGACTGCTTTGAGTGGCAATCAACAGTGTTATGCCAGGGGCTCTTATGGAAGTCGCACCACTTCCTGATATCTTTCTTCCTCTTCCCATTTTCCTTATTTGCTTGCGACTTGGACTGGTTGTTCTGAGGTTTCCCATATTTTCTCTATCCTTTGTTATGTGGGTTGGGGCTGCCCTTGCTCTGCTTCTGCTGTGAGGGGTTCTCAGACCCAAACTGTCGCGTCTTTTGTTTCAACTTGTGCTCTATTTTGATGACATATCGATAGACTACGCCCAATGATGAGATGTCCAAAAACTTTGTTTCTGTCTATATATATGCAGACTATTGAGGTACTTGAGCACCATATGTCGCTTAGAATAATTGATACCCATCTTGGTGCAAAAGGTATGGAAGACATTAGTGAACTTTGGCATTGTTTGGTCTCTTTCCTGCTGCAGTGTTGTCCATCTTGTATACAAGTCATCATAACTGCCAACAAGGTACTATTATTCGTTAATAGCATCCCTAAAGGAACCCCAAGTGGGTGCAACTGCAAATAATATGGATCCCTCTATTTCCTTTTTCTCAGAGAAAATCTCCTATCAATATTTGACATCGGGGATGGCCTTGAGGAGCGCAAATGTAATATTTTCTCTATCGGAAAATTTGTGGACAAAAAAAATACCCTTCTAGAAGGTTTAACCATTTGTCTATGCCATTGACATCTATTTGACCTTCAAATATAAGAATATCAAAATTGATCTATACCTTGAAGGGGGGTCACCTCTGCTTGAGGTGGATGCGTCACTTGTCGATAGTCGTCGAAGGATTTGTGCAAAGTTGTCCATCATCTCGTTCATTTGCCGCTCAAGGGCTTCCTTGAGCAACATTTTGAAAGGATCTCTTGTCCCATCGTCTTTCTTTTCTCCCACCATGGACGGTTTCTTGGGCGTGTGAGAGAAGCTTTACTAAAGAGAAACGATCTCAAGACCCAACTCTCTATACCTTGACCGCATCGGGGACATGCATTAAAACAAATGACAAGGAGCAGATGAAGAAAAATACGGGGAAGTGGTGCAACTTCCATAAGAACCCCTGACATAACACTGTTGATTGTCACTCAAAGAAGTCATTGGTGGTTGAGGTAAAAGCCTCTGAATCGGATGCAGGTTCTGACTCTGAGTCAGAACCATAAAAGGGGAGACATATCATTGACATAAAACCCAATGCCACTGTTTCTACCACCAAGATCCATCCCCGTGAACCTGATGAGTCAGAGGAAGGCCAGTGCCTCTTTCATTCACAGATGTGGGTAAAAGACACTCTGTTGCACTTCATCGTTGATAGCGGTAGCCAGAAGAACCCCATCTCAACAAACATCATCAAGCGGCTAGCCCTGGTGACAACGTCGCACCCACATCCCTACACCATCTGATGGCTCCGTCAATGAAGAAATCTTCACGTCAACCAATAGTGTCTCCTGTCATATGTCATCAAGCCATTCAAAGATGAGGTATTGTGTGATGTTTCTCCCCTTGAAGTTTGTGATGTTATTTTGGGACAACCTTATTTATGGAAACATCATGATGTATATGAGTCTAGGCCTCGCAGTGTTATTGTTACTTTGAATAGAAAATTGTATAGGATACCCGAGGTATTCCCAACTAGTTATATTTCCTTGATCTCAGCGAAGCAATGTAGGAAGGTCATTTCTCAGACCGAGAAGTTTTTATTCTTCGTGATTTTCTCTCAGAGTGAGCAAAAGGTTGCAGCCACATCCATGGCCTCCATGACCGACCTCTCCACATAGCAGAATCAAGTGGATAAGGTCGTGGAAGAATACAAAGACATATTCTCATCACCTACTGGGGTATCTCTGCACTGTCAGGTCAAGCATCCCATCAATATGACCCTCGAGACACCACTACCCAAAGGGACAGTCCATCACTGCTCTCTAGTAGAAAATTTGGAGATCAAGCGTCAGATCCAAAAACTTCTCCAGAAGGGGCACATCCGACCCAGCTCATCACCTTGTGGAATCTCAATCGTGCTGGTGTAGAAGAAAAACGGGACTTTGCGACTCTGCATTGATTATCGGGCCCTAAATAAAATCACAGTCAGGAACCGATACCCAATTCCTTGAATCGACTATCTCCTTGATCAGCTCAAGGGGAGAAAATACTTCTGTAAGATTGATCTGAAGTTTGGCTACCATCAGATCCCAATAGAACCGACAAATGTATGGAAAACTTCATTCAAGTCAAACGAAGGTCTTTTTGAATGGTTGGTCATGCCCTTTGGTTTGAAAAATTCCCAAACAAATTTCATGAGAATGATGGACGATATCTTATGGCCTTTCACTAATTCTTTTGTGGTGGTTTATCTGGATGACATCCTCGTCTACAACAAGACTTGGGCATAACACTTACAACATATTCAATAGGTTTTGCACACTTTGCGGCTTCACAAGCTATATGCCAACTTGGAAAAAAGCTCCTTCGGCATGGACAGGGTCCAATACTTAGGCTACATTTTTTATGTGCATGGTGTGCATGTCGATCTAGCCAAGATCTGAGTCATCCGTGACAAGTCAGTCCCAATAACACTCAATGAGCTTCAGACAGTCTTAGGCCTTGCCAATTTCTATCGAAGGTTTGTGTTGGGTTTCTCCCATATTGCATGGGCCCTTAGCCAAATAACCAGAGATGGTGGCGAGGCAAAATTTGTGTGGGGCATATCCCAACAAAAAGCATTTGATGATCTGAAGCAACGCTTGTGCTCTGCCCCAGTTATTTCATTACCTGACCTACAAAAGCCCTTTGAGATTGAGACAGATGCTTCATACTATGTTGTGGGCACAATCATCATTCAACATGGCCACCCCGTGTCCTATCATAGTGAGACACTATCAGATTTCGTCCGTAAGTACCCTACTTATGATAAATAAATGTACTCCATTGTGAAATCTTGTTGCCAATGGAGGCATTACATTCTCGGGAAGGAGACAACCATCCACACTGATCATAAGTTGTCGCAGTTCATGAAGACATAAGAAAAATTGTAGAATGACCGCCATCAGAAGTGGTCCACATATTTTCAGCAGTTCCACCTCAACATCAAGTATAAAATAGGCATCACCAACTGAGTCGTTGATTTCCTCAGTCGACCTCTTGTCGCGACATTCACCACAGTGCTCGATTCTTACGGCCACGGGACCTTCAGATGGCCCCACCTTTATGAGACAGATCCTG
Source organism: Picea engelmannii (assembly GCA_009831015.1). Taxonomy (NCBI): domain Eukaryota; kingdom Viridiplantae; phylum Streptophyta; class Pinopsida; order Pinales; family Pinaceae; genus Picea; species Picea engelmannii. The sequence continues at coordinate 124,474 of ML788303.1, forward strand.
ACTTTGCCAACACCTACCATATGTTGGGTGCAAACATAGTTTCACTAATTTTCATATTCAGTGATGCAGGTGGATATCGGTGGCCACCCACCTTTTCCAACTCGCCCAAAACAGTTTTCTAACAATTTTGGTAATATACTATTTTTAGCAGCTTTTCACTTTCGGAGCCGTTTTGAGGCCCTAAACGATGTTTTTTGGGAAAACGGGTTGCAATATAGTGGTTCTTTTATTATTTCCCCCAAAATGAATCTCTTCAATGACACCTTTTCAATGGGCTATCATACGCCTAAAACAGAGATCGTATGCAAAAGTTACAACCCCGAGAAGTTGATGTACTAACTTACCTAAACGGGGCCCACATGACTTTCGGTGCTTCATCTCCTAGGGTTAGGTTTTTGGATGTCTAGGGTTTTTTGCATTCCTGTTTATTGTAAAAAGGCCTTCAGAGCCTCATTGTAATCATCTTCTGGCAAATGAGCGCAGCCGTCACATCTCTTCTTAGAGATAAGCCGCCACCATTCCAACAATCTTGTTTCCGCTGCATTTTACAGTTTCAACTTATTTCCTTATTGAATATAAAATTGTTTTACTGTATCTCTGTTATTGTGTTAAGCACCTGTTAATAATCTGTAGTCATTTCGTTCTACTCATAAATCCAGATCAATGGTATCAAAGCGGTCTTCTCCTTGTCGTCTTAATGCATGTCCTCAACGAGGTCGGAGTATAAAGAGTTGGGTCTTGAGCTTGCTTCTCTTGAGGACAAAAGCTCTCACACGCCCAAGCAGCCTCTCATGGCAGGAGAAAAGAAAGATGACGGGACAGGAGCTCCTTTCAAACTGTTGATTGAGGGAGCCCTCAGGCAACAAAGGAATGAGATGATGGATAGTTTCGTGCAAATCCTTCGACGAGTACCAACAGGCAATGCATCTTCTTCGAGTGGAGGCGTCGCCCCCTTCAAGGTACAACTAAACTTCAATATTCCTATATTTGAAGGTCAGATAGACGTAGATGTTGTAGACAAGTGGTTGAATCTACTAGAAGGGTATTTTTCTGTCCATAACTTTTCGAATAGAGAAAATATTACTTTTTCGCTCCTCAAAGTCGTTCTCCATGTCAAAGATTGGTGGGAAACTTTCAGTGAGCAAAAGGAAACAGAGGAACCCTCATTATTTATAGTTACAACCACCTGGGAATCCTTAAGGGATGTTATTAAGGAACAATACTGCCCTGTCGGAAGTTATGACGACTTGTATACCAAATGGACCACATTGCGACAAGAAAGAGACCAAGCAATGCCAGATTTCACAAATATCTTCCATACCTTACGCACCAAGATGGGTATCAAAGATTCAGAGTGACATATGGTGCTGAAGTACTATGGTGCTTTGCATAGATACATCCAGACTGAAATGGAATTTCTGGACATCTCATCCTTGGGCGCGGCCTACCAATATGCGGCAAAATCGAGCAGAAGCTCAAACAAAAGATGCGGTAATTTGGGCCTGGGAACCCCTCACAACAAAAGCTAGGAAAGGGAGACCCCAACCCACATAACAAAGCACAGAGAAAATATGGATAGTATCAGAACAACCAGTCCAAGCTGCAAGAAAGGAAGGACATCGGAAAGACAAAGAAAGATATCGGGAAATGGTGTGACTTCCATAAGATCCCTTGGCATAACACTGTTGACTACCACTCAAAGAAGTTGCTGGTGGCCGAAGTGAAAGCCTATGAATCAAATGGGGGTTCTGACTCTGAGCCAGAACCATAAAGGTGAATATGGATCATTGACACAAAACCCAGGGCCACCGTTGCTACCACCAAGCTCCAGCCTGGTGAACCGGACGAGCCAGAAGGAGAGCGCCTCTTCCATTCACTGATGTAGGTAAAAGGCACCCCACTAAACTTCATCGTTCATAGCGGTAGCCAGAAGAACCTCATCTCAGTAGAGGTGATCAAGCAATTGGCCCTGCCAAAAACACCGCACCCATAACCCTACACAATTGGATGGCTCCGCCAAGGAAGTGATCTTCGCGTTAGCCAACAGTGTCGACTGTCATATGGCATAAAGCCCTTCAAAGACGAGGTATTGTGTGATATTTCTCCTCTCGAAGTTTGTGATGTTCTTTTGGGCCAACCTTATTTATGGAAACGTCATGTTGTATATGAGTCTAGGCCTCGTAGTGTTATTATTACTTTGAACAGGAAATTGTACAGGATACCCGAGGCAGTCCCATCTAGTGCTATTTCCTTGATCTCTACTAAGCAATGCAGGAAGGTCATCTCTTAGATGATGAAGTTTGTCTTCTTCATGATTCGCTCTCAAAATAAGAGAAAGATCACAACCACATCTAGGGTCTCTGCAGCCGACCTCTCCACACAATAGAAGCAAGTAGATAAGGTCATGGAAGAATACTCAGATATCTTCTCCTCACCTATGGGGGTACCTCTTCACTGCCAGGTCAAGCACCCCAACGATCTGACCCCCGACGCACCATTGTCCAATGGGCCAATCTATTGTCGTTCTCTTTTAGAGAATGAGGAGATCAAGCAATAGATCCAAGAACTACTCCACAAGGAGCACATCTGTCCCAGATCATCACCTTGCGGGAGCCCAATCGTGCTAGTACAGAAGAAAGATAGAACCTAGGGAATTTGCATTGATTACCAGGCTCTGAATAAAATCACAGTAAAAAACCGGTACTCGATTCCATGAATCGATGACCTCCTTGATCAGCTCATGGGGGTCAAATACTTCAGTAATATTGATCTGAAATCTGGCTACCACTAGGTCTCGATAGAACAGACAGATGTATGGAAGACCGCCTTCAAGTCAAAGGAAGGGATTTTTGAATGGTTGGTCTTGCCCTTTGGTTTGACAAATGCTCCAGCCAATTTCATGAGGACGATGGACGATATCCTGCGACCATTCACCAATAATTTTGTAGTGGTGTATTTGGATGACATTCTCATTTACAACAAGACTTGGGTCGAACACTTGTAGCATATTCAACAAGTTTTGCACACCCTGCAGTAGCACAATCTATACACCAACTTGGAAAGATGCTCATTCGGCATGGACAAGGTCTATTACTTGGGCTACATTGTTGATCACCATGGCATACATGTGGATCCAGCCAAGATCCAAGTCATCCATGACTAGCTAGCCCCAACCATGCTCACTGAGCTTCGAAGCTTCTTGGGCCTTGCCAATTTCTACCGCAGGTTCGTGTTGGGATTCTCCCATATTACATGGGCCCTCAACCAAATAACCATGGGTGGTGGTAAGGTTAAATTTGTGTGGGGTCGGTCCCAACAACAAGCGTTCGAAGATTTGAAGCAGTGCTTGTGCTCAGCCCTAGTACTTTCACTACCAGACCTACAACATCCCTTTGAGATTGAGACAGATGCTTCATACTATGTTGTGGGTGTCGTTCTCACTCAGCACGACCACCCCGTGGCTTATAATAGTGAGAAACTATCATATGTTGTCCGTAAGTACCCTACTTATGACAAAGAAATGTACTCCATTGTGCAAGCCTGCCACCAGTGGAGACATTACATTCTTGGGAAGGAGACAATCATCCACACTGATCATAAGCCACTGCAGTTCATGAAGACATGAGGAAAATTGTCAAATGACCACCATCAAAAGTGGTCCACATACTTGCAGCAATTCCACCTCAACATCAAGTATAAAACTAGAAGCACCAATCGCGTCACTGATTGCCTCAGCAGACCGCTAGTCACGATGCTCACCACAGTGATAGACTCTTGCGGCCCTAAGACCTCTGGATGGCCCCAACTCTACGAGACAGACTTGGACTTCGTAACCTCCTACCAAATGTTGGGTGCAAACGCAGTTTTCAATAATTTCCATTTTCAGGATGGGTTGTTGTGTTGTATGGACGATATCTGTGTTCCATCAAGCGAGCGACCGAAGATGATTTGGGAATCCCACTATAGTTGAGTGGCAGGACACTTCGGCATCGAAAAGACAGTGGCGATGCTACAAAAACATTTCTATTGGCCGAAACTTCGATAGGAGGTAAACAAGTATACCAGGTCCTGCACTACCTGTGATATTGCTAAACCAACCACTAAGAAACAGGTCCTGTACACCCCTCTTCTTACTCCTGATAGGCCATGGGAATCCATCTCAATGGACTACATGTTGGGCCTCCTGTCCACCAAGCGGGGAAATGACTGTGTTTTTGTGGTTGTTGATCGCTTTTCTAAGATGGCGATTTTGGTTGCCTGCAAAAAGAGCATCACAGTAGAGGCCACTGCCAAGCTCTTATTTGAACGAGTTTGGGTACATTTTGGAATCCCTAAAACCATTGTCTCAGATCGGGACAGTTGATTTCTCAGCACATTTTGGTCGACCCTCTAGTCACTTCTAGACACCAAGCTCACCAAATCCACGACCTTCCACCCCCAAACAGATGGCCAAACCGAGGTCGTAAATCGAATGATTGTGCATATCCTTTGCATGTATAATTCCAAGCACCCTCATACATGGGATGAGAGCCTTCCCTATGTCTATCATAGATACAACCGAGCCCTGCATAGCTCAACTGGCCACAACCCCTTTCAGGTGGTGTTGAGATTCCAACCATTGGGTCCGATAAGTGTTGCACTTCCCTTTGCGGTCACCTCGACCAACTCATCTCCTGCTCCAACTGAACCTGACAAAGCCACCTGGTTCATTGAGCGGATCTAGCACATCCGCCAACAGGTTCAGGATATCCAATAGAAGTCCAATGACAAGTACAAGCAGCACCATGATCAACATCTGGTGCCACATACGTTTCAGGTGGGCGACAAAGTTTGGTTTCACTTGCAGAAAGAACACCTTACAGGACCCCATCGGAAGCTTTTCCCATTCCATTGTGGTACTTACACCATTACCAAGGCTGTGGAGGATAATGATTTTGAGCTCAACATTCCTCCTTTCTTTGGCCTGCACCCAGTGTTCAACGTAGATCTCCTTCGCCCTTATTTCCCACCATTATTGGACACCTCAGTAGTAGCATAACAACTGACACCAATAGAGCTCAACCCTGACTGCATACAACAGGAATCCAGTGATCATATTGTGGACACACAGATCAAGGGCACTCGACAACAAAGGATCCAACTTTATCGAGTCGTCAAAGAACACAACTCCTGCACCAAGGCAAGTGGCTCACCCGGGGCCAAATTTAGTAGAAATTTCCTCATCTGATGGGGGAACTCAACGCAATGGAGACCATTGATTCCTAAGGAGGGAGGATCGATCTAGGTGGATATCGGTGGCCACCCACCTTTTCCAATTGGCCAAAAACTGTTTTCTGACAAATTTGGTAATTTAATATTTTTAGCAGTTTTTCACTTCCAGAACCATTTTGAGGCCCTAAACGATGTTTTTTGGTAAAATGGGTTGCAAAATGTAAATTCATTCGTTATTTTCCCCAAAATGAATCTCTTCGACGATACCTTTCCAACGGGCTATCATACGCCTAAAACGAAGATCGTATGCAAAAGTTACGATCCCAAAAAGTTGATGTATTAACTTACCTGAACCGAGCACACATGAATTTTGGCGCTTCATCTCCTAGGGTTAGGTTTTTGGATGTCTAGGGTTTTTGGCATTCCTGTTTATTGTAAAAAGGCCATTAGAGCCTCATTGTAATCATCTTCTGGCGAATGAGTGCAACTGTCACATCTCTTCTCAGAGAGAAGCCGCCACCATTCCAACAAGTTTGTTTCCGCTGCATTTTACAGTTTCAACTTATTTCCTTATTGAATATAAAACTAGTTTTACTGTATCTCAGTTATTTTCTGTTAAGCACCTATTAATAATTTGTAGTCATTTCGTTCTGCTCATAAATCCAGATCATTCAGGATGGGCTGTTGTGGCATCTCGACCATCTATGTGTTCCATCAAGCAAGCGAGTGAAGATGATTTGTTAATCCCACTACAGTTGGGTGGCAGGACACTTCGACGTGGAAATGATAGTGGCATTGTTGCAGTGACATTTCTACTGGACGAAACTTCGAGAGGATGTCAGCAAGTATATCTAGTCATGCACTATTGCCAAACTGACCATTAAGAAACAAGGCTTATACACTCTTCTTCCTACTCTTGACAGGCCCCGAGAATCCATCTCAATGGACTATATATTGGGCCTTCCATCCACCAAGTGGGGAAATGACTGTGTTTTTGTGGTTGTTGATCGCTTTTCCAAGATGGCGATTTTGGCCGCCTGCAAGAAGTGTATGACAGTGGAGGCCACTGCCAAGCTCTTCTTTGAATGAGTGTGGGTACACTTTGAGATCCCACAAACCATTATCTCAGATCAGGATAGACAGTTTCTCAGCACATTCTGGTCAAGCCTTTGGTCACTGTTGGACACCAAGCTCACCAAGTCCACTACCTTCCACCCCGAGACGGATGGCCAAATCAAGGCTGTCAATTGGATGATCGTGCACATCATGTGCATGTACAATTCCAAGCACCCCCACACTTGGTATGATATTCTTCCTTATGTTCAACACAGCTACAACAGAGCCATACATATCTCAACCGACCATAGGCCCTTTCAGGTGGGATTGGGATTTCAACCATTGGGTCCCATGAATGTTTCACTACCCCTTGTGGCCACCCAAGCAGACTTGACGCATGCTCCAACTGGAGCTGACAAAGCCACCCGGTTCATTGAGCAGATCCAACACATCCACCAACAGGTTCAATATATTTTATAGAAGTCCAATGCCAAGAACAAGCAACGCCATGATCAACACTGGGTGCCACACCAGTTTCAGGTGGGAGACAAAGTTTGGTTGCACTTGCACAAAGAACGCCTTACAAGGCCTCATAGTAAGCTTCTTCCACTCATTTATGGACCCTACACCATCACTAAGGCTATGGGTGACAATGCGATTGAGCTCAACCTTCCCTTATTCCTTGGCTTGCACCCAGTATTCAATGTGGACCTCTTTCGGCGTTATTTTCCACCATTATTGGACACCTTCGAGATAGCAGTAAAGTTGACACCAAAAGAGATCAATTGTGAATGCATGGAACATGCATTCAATGATCATATCGTGGACACCCAGTTCAAGGGCACTCGCCAACAGAGAATCCATCTTTATCGGGTTGTTAAAGTAGGGCATCTCTTGCACCAAGGCAAGTGGCTCACCCGGGGCCAAATTCGACAGAAATTTGCTCATCTAATGGGGGCACTCAAGACAATGGATACCATCTCTTCCTAAGGGGGGAGGATTGATCAAGGAGGATATCAGTGGCCACCCACCTAGTCCAACTAACTCAAAACAGTTTTTTGGCAACTTACTATTTTAACAGTTTTTCAGTTCCTGAACTTCTGGGGCCATTTTGAGGTCCTAAACGATGTTTTTTCATGATCAGGAACCTCAATGATAACCAAAGGCTCTGATTGAGCCCCTTAAATGAATATACTCATAAATATCTTTCCAACGAGCTACCGTGCACCCTAAACGAAGATCGTATGCAAAAGTTACGACCTCGGGAAGTTGATGTACTAACTTATTCCAATGGGGTCCACATGACTTTTGGTGCTTCATCTCCTAGGGTTAGGTTTTTGGATGTATAAGGTTTTGAAATTCATGTTTATTGTAAAAATTCCTTCAAAGCCTCATTGTACTCATCTTCTTGCGAGTGAGCATAGTCGTCACATCTCTTCTCAGAGATAAGATGCCACCATTCTAGCAAGCTTGTTTTCAGTCTACATTTTACATTTTTCAACATATTTCTTAATTAATAGAAGCCAAGTTTACTATATCTCTGTTATTTTTCACTATGTCTCTGTGATAATATTATAAATTTGCGGTTTCATTTTGTTTAGCTCATAAATCCGGATAAAAAATCCCTTTCCATGTCATTGTACTTACCAAGCACATCCAAGGTTTAGTGATCCAGGAGGATCCAAAACACTCAAAGAGATCCAGGAGGATCCAAAATGCTCAAAAAATGATCATATCAAATCCTCTTGAAACATCTCCATTGCGTAGATCTCGACGAGAGATTTCCAATGACGCATGAATCGCCTCAAATGGGTGTTGTATGAGAAAGTTATGGTTGTTTGAAGATTTCAAAAATATGGAAAAACAGGGGTGCCACGTAGTAGGCCCATAGGATGCCACGTGGACCATCCATATAGCTGATAGGGCACATGATGACGTTAGCATGTTGATGTGGTAGCACAAGAGGATGCCACGTGTCACTCAAATTTGGCACATTTTGCGGCTAGTTGGACCAGTTGGGACCAACCACATGTCATCCGTATGGATGACATGTGTAAACCATATGGTCCACATGGCACCACTAAAATTGTTCCACATGGCAAGTCGTACAGTGATATTGAAGGTACAGTCGCAACACATTCAATGGGTCGTACTGTGACAAGTGGCATCGTACAGTGACATGGCAGCTCCAGAAGATGACATGTGTACAGGTGACGTGGAACACCTGGTACAATGGCACATGAGGTGACGTTGATATCATGACAATGACCAATGAATGGCTACTATATGGACCAATCGGATGGCACCATGTGGCCTTAAAGGGTGCACCAATCTGCATGAAATTTTTAATGTTTGGTTATATGGTTTAATTCATTGGGTTTATTATTAATGCAATGTGACTATATATAATATTGTTCCAACGAAACCAACATATATGCTATTTTGGTGGTTTGAACCCAAAACCTCCAGGATATATTCCAAAATCCTTAACTATTATGCCAACCACTTTAGCTTTGTTAATTTATGACATTTAATTGGTTTTGTTGTATAATTAATTTCGGTTATACAATGCCAACGGATTTAGATCCATTTTTTGGCCTATATAAGCCTGCCACTGAACTAGAATAGGACATTGGAATTCATTCCAAGAGCACTCTGCATAGATTTTCGTGTCATTTGCAAAATTTTCCTCATTTTGTGTGCAAGAGGTATTCCTATTTTGGATTTGTCTCATTTTGCATGGTATTGAGTTCTTGAGGAAAGTATAGATGTTTATACTCATTTTTCTCAGAATTCTGACAGGAATCTAATGGTGATGTCAGTTCTGTGTAAAAGTTTTGTGTATGAAATTATTAGTCCAACTTTTCATGTATGAGACCCATAGTCCCGTTATGCATGCAAAAGGGGGTCTTTGAGAACTTGTTCAGAACATGGTCAAGTTTATAATCATTCTTCTCAGAATTTCATGAGGAATCCAGTGGTAACCTATGTTTCTGGGTTGGAGTAGAAGACTTGAAGGAAATCTTCAAAAACTTGTCATTTGTATGTCCATTCATTGTAATTTTGGCATTTGAGCATTAATCGAGCGGTCTCACTATTTGAAAGGGGACCTAGAGACGTAGCTTTGTTAACAAATTGTTTGTGCCATTTTAATTATTACTCATCCTATTTTACTTCAGTTCGACATTCTTATTTCCGCAAGTTATTATTAGTTAATGAAGTTATGGATAAATAAGCGTTTTCATGTGTTATTTTGCAAATATTCATGATGATCTTAATTTCCCAAATTTGGTCGGATGTTTAGTGTCTACTTAATAACTAATGGACATCTAAGGATTTTCAGATCATTTAGGAAGTGGATATAATTTTTAATTCCAATGTTGACATTCTTCATATTCTTAAGGAAAATTTGGCCTTGACTAAAAATAGAATGAATAAATAGCTAGATCAACATTGCTAAGAGTGCAATAATTTGAAGAAGGGGCTTGAGTGATTCTTCATCTCTAGCCATATAAGTAGAAATACATCAAGGAAACTAGTCACCATACGATATTAGCCGAGCTTATGACCCCTATCATATCCTCAAGTGCATTGGATAAGTTTCCTGTAGATTGGCTATCCCAACCCACAACAAGATCTGCCTAATATTTCATGTATCTTGTTTGAAGAAAGTGGTTGGGAGAAATTGTCACATTTAGGCCATCCTCCATGAAATTGATGAAGACGTTTCTATTTGGTTACAACCATATACAGTACCAAACAAAAGAGAGCATCGACTATGTGAGTGCATTATCTAGGATGTCTTGATACAATGGAAGGATACAAAACCTAAAGATGCCACTTGGGAACTAATCATGATTTTAGAACATTTTCTACATCTTTAGCCTAGAAAATAATGCTTCTTTTGAAAGGGGATAACATGTTATGGTATTACCCTTATCTACCTAGTTGGAGGTACTTATAAGTTAGCTAACTAATGTACGAAGCCATCCTTTTTGGATTAGGCCCACTAGGTAGTTTGGAATTGGTTAATTAATGTAAAGGGTGATCATTATGGAACCCACTAGGTAGTTGGAAATTGGTTAATAAATGTAAAAGTAAATCGTTATGGAATCATGCCCACTAGGTAGTTGGAAATTTGTTAATTAATGTAAAGGATGATCATTATGTAATGATGCCCATTAGGTAGTTGGTACTGATTAATGTTGGCACGACTTGTGGTTAGGATTTGGGTAGTGAAAAACTATTTACAATGGTAGGAAGCTCTGTAATGTTTTGTCAAGTGTTCATCATTGTGTTGAGTGATACTTATTTGGAGGTTACCCCCTCGAAGAGTCCAGTGTACATTGCTCTCCTTTTGGAATATTAATAAAGGGTTCTATTTTTTCAAGTGTTATATTCTGGTTTGTCTATTTTATTTCATGTTGTCTACATTTCTTCATATATTTCTCTTAAATTATTTGTATTTGATATATAAGTACACTACACTCAACCCCTTCCTTCACTATGCATTGCCTTTGTCACTCTTGTTCTGTGTGGACTATGGAATGTAGAGGTAGCATCTCCACTTCATACTCATCAATCCCTCCAAATGCTTGAGACCTCACCTTTTAAGTACTTTGCACTAAGACATACACCAAGGAATGGAAAATAGAGCTCTAAATAGACTTATAAATAAGGTTTACCAAATGGTTTTGGCATTTCAATCTACAACTCAATAATTAAATTGAAAAATCAAACACTATTAAACAACCGTTTCTCTATTAATGATCCATTTCATATTGAAAAACTACTAGACAACCATTATACATAAAATCATTGAGTACATGTGTCTTCTTGGTTCTCTTGCATGATTTTTTGCACCAAGATTGCTCTTGATAAGATGGACATTGTCAAGCAAGGAATACTAGCATATCATGGCATATTAAAAGAGGATTTTATGGCTTATGGACCATGCAAATTGTCAAAAACCACCACACGACCCCTATGAAGAAAATATTTTTCCTGTAAGTGATCTGTATACTACCATGGATATTCCACTGGAACAATTCGTCACAATATATCTAATAAAATACTAAAATAATTTTTATTAAGGTTATTTTTCCTTTATATCTCAAGAATATTTAGTTGCTAATTTTTTTCTTATGCATGAAATAGATAAAATGCGGAAAATAAAGAACAATAAAATATAATCACACCATCCACAAATAAACAAAAGATATGACCTAGGAAACCCAATATAGGAGAAAACCCATCTAGAAGGTGAGGTTTCTCTTCTCTATTCTCTCTGGTATAGAAATAATGCAAGTACAAAGAAAGAGACACTCGTGGAGTTTCCTTTGAACTGTGGCATGTATGGCTACTACAAAATCTCTCCTCTTCTATTATGCTCATAGCATATGACTCTCAGATGTTCTTTTCAGCTATGGAACAAGATACAATGCAAAAGAATGGAACCCCTTCTCCTCCTTGTGGCTCGATATCTAACATAACATGATAGCCATTTAGGGATAGGTTTTTTACTTCCTCAACCCTCAATTGTGGTTGGGTTTTGAACCTTCTAGAATCTTCTTGAAATCCCCCATGTGGCTATTCCCATATGCATGAGTAACATGGGCTGATGTGGCATCCTCTTGTCCAATGGTGGCCAACATGGTAGGTCAACTTGCAGGAGGCATAACTTTTGCATATGAGCTCTGATTGACATGATTTTTGCAGTGTTGGAAAGATCTCAATGTTTAGAATAGTGTCACGAGGTCCAAGCTATGATGTGAAATTTTAACCCCAAAAAATCTCATTTGATGCCTCGAAATTTCCCCGAAATGTTTCAGATTCAAATTTTCCTGCAAGTTGATTCCTCCAATTTTTTCCACTTTGAAAGGATCGAGATAGATTAAAAACAATATAATGATACAATCCAGATCAATAAGTGTTGTAAGAGTGCCATTTCAATTTTTTTCACACCAAGGATGGTTCTCAGGACCTCATATAAGGTCTGAGGAGGAACACCAACAATTTAAGGCCCAGAAGACTATTTTATTCTCACATAGCATATTTTACATGGTCCAAAACCACAACACATGCCTTGTAGAGATCATGTTTTATCTATAGGTGTCGTATGGGCATGCTATATTGAGGTTTTATGCACTTGGGATAGTTTTTAGGGCCCTCAACATCTTATCAAGAGAAACTCCAACATATTATATCATAAAAGTGGCTTTTATATCTCATGGACCATGCACATGATCCAAAACTACCAAACAAGAAGTATAAATGGAATCTTTGGATTACAAGTGTCATATGGACACCATTATGTGATTTTGTGCACTAAGGATGTTTCTTAGGGCCGTGTACATGGACCAATGAGGAATAACAATGTCTTCAAGATAAAGAGGATTTTGTGGCTCATGGACCATGCACTTAGTCCAAAATTACAACACAACCATTGTAAAGTGAATATTTCCCCTACATGTCTTGTATGGGTTCCATTGCAAGGTTTTTCATATAAAGGATGGTTCTCAAAATATTTCTAAAAGTTTAGGAATGGAAACTAAGGGTGTAAACCCTAAATATGTTTCTCTATGGCTAATTGACATGCATAGGGCCCTATATTGGTTCACATGTTGTATACATGGAATATTTGTCCTATATGTAGGATATGGGTGCCATTATAGTATATGAGTATAAATGATAGGTTGTAAGACCTTAATCATGTTACAAGGACTAAAACTAGGGTATTATGTATTAAATGAAGTTTATAGAGATCCAAATGGGGTTACCATAGAAGTCTCATAAATACCACATGATTTCATATCGAAGGTATTTAATTTTCTCCTTGTGTATTTTGGTATAATAGTAAATAATTGGGGGTGTGAGAGGATATTTTAGAGTCATATTGTTCGACAACACAGGTATTCCAACAGAGGACGAACACCTTCAGTAACCACTCACATAACCAGATCAAAGATCAACACACCGATGTTTTCACGTGGTAAAACCCCTACGGGGAAACATCCATGGCTCCAGCCAACGCGGCTACTTGGAGCAGTTTATTAATGCAAAGAAAAAGATTACAGAGAGATTTTACAAGAGAGTTTCTCACAATCGATCATCGGCAAATGACCCTCCATGCTCTTTAA
>ML788303.1:147861-158464 GCA_009831015.1 Picea engelmannii
ATGACACTTGGATCTCCAGGAGCACGTTCCCCCACTTGGAACTTGTTCCTCTCCATAAAGGATCTTAGGATAAATTAATATCCTCTTTACAACTTTTAGAATAATAATATATTATTCTATTAGGCTCTTAAGCTTAGCCCTTTTTCCCCAATCTCTTAGCCTCCTCCCTTGCCCAACCTAGTGGATTTCAATCCCCCATACTCTTTCTTTGTGGTCGGTCTACACGCAACGATGATTTTATATTAATAATATGACTATTTACATGTACAAAACAAGCTCCTGGGCTTTAGCATCTAGGTTCCTGGCCTAATCAACACATAAACCTACCAACTTATAAATACTTGGCTCACTAGCCTACAAAACATGTTACATTCGTAATTACAACCGGGGCTCGTCCTTGGGGTATTACAATCCCCTCCCCTTATTTTTGCGTTGCTCTCAGTGCAACTTAATTACACAACATCAACAAGATTTCCAAAATCTTCAAAAAGATGCGGGTATTTTTCCCGCATAGCATCTTCATTCTCCCATGTTGCATCTTGAGGACCATACGAGGTCCACTGGACCTTTACAAGCCTTATGGCTCGATTCTAGAGCTTCTTGCTCTTCTGATCCAATATGCGCACCAGATGCACTTGTAAGGCGTCTTCCTGCACCACCTGAATCACATTCCAATCAATCACATGATTAGCATCAGGTATATATTTCTTGAGCAATGAGACATCAAATACATTATGAATAGTCATGCATGAAGGCAATACAAGCATATAAGCTATTGGTCCAATCCTTTCTAGAATTTCAAATGGTCCACAATATCTGGCTGCCAACTTGGAATAGTTTCTCAGCTTCAAGGAACTTCTGTTGGCTTTCACCTTCAAGAAAATATGATCACCCACTTTAAAATTCTTGTGGGTTCTTCCTTTGTTAGAATAGTTTTTCTTCCTATCTTGGGCATCCTTCAAATTCTGCTAAATATTTAACAATTTCTCTTCCATTTCCCTGAGAAACTCTAGCCCAATTATTTCTCTATCAGCTGGGTTGTCCCAACATATTGGTGTGTTGCACTTTTTGCCATAAAGTTCCTCAAATGGGCTCATCTTCAGTGATCCCTGGTACCCATTGTTGTAAGCAAACTCTACCAAGTGTAGGTAGTCTTCCCATCTGGATGGTTTTTCCATCACATACATTCTTAACATATCTTCTATCACTTGATTTACTCTTTCTGTTTGTCCATCAGACTCAGGATGGTAAGTTGTGTTGAAGTTCAGGTTCGTTATGAACCCATTGAATAATCCTCTCCAAAACTTCGAGGTCAATTTTGGGTCTCTGTCACACACAATTGTCTTGGGAATATCGTGAAATCGTGCTACTTCCCTCATATAAATATCAACAACATTAGATGTCATGTGAGTAGTCTTCAAGGGAATAAAATGGGCAATCTTTGTAAGCTTATCCACCACCACCATGATGGAATCATGTTGCTTGTTTGTTCTGGTTAATCCTGTGATGAAATCCATTGTCACCACTTCCCACTTCCATTCAGGAATAGGTAATGGTTGTAGCAACTCAACTGGGTGTCTATGCTCATCTTTGACCTTTTGACACTCCATACATCTGTGATGTACACTGCAATTTCTTTCTTCATGCCTAGCCAATAGTAATGGCTTTTGACTGCTGCCATTGGTTTCTGATATCCAGGGTGCCCAACATAAGGCACATTACGCATCTCCTTCAATATCATACTCCTCAATTCGTGAGAACTGGTACATCAATTTTGTTCCTGTATAGGAGTATTCCATCAACTTCCAGTCTATAATCTTCTATTTTTTGTAGCATCTTACCTTGTTGTAACTTTGTTGCCATTTCCATGTACTGCAATTCTGCTTTTGCAGCTTCCAAAATTATGTCTTTAAGATCGGTTTGATACATGATGATGGTTGTAGCATGTAGTTCATGCACTCTCATGTTGAGTGCATCAACCACTTTGTTCTCCTTTCCTTTGATGTGTTTGATATCAAAGTCGTACTCACAGAGGAATCCTAACCATCTGCTTTGCCTGGAATTTAAAGTAGGCCGATCAAACAAATATTTCAGACCATTATAGTCTGTTCTCAGCTCAAACCTCTTTCCCTTGAGGTAGTGTCTCCATTTCTTTAAAGCGTGTACTATGGCTGCCAACTCCAAATCGTGAGTAGTGTAAAGCCTTTCATGCTCTTTCAATTTCTTGGATTCAAAACATATCACAAACCCATTATGGTTGAGGAATCCACCTAGTCCTTCTTTTCATGTGTCTGTGCAAACCATGAATTATTCATCCAGGTATGCAATCTTCAAAATTGGAGCACTGGTTAACAACTGTTTCAATTGCTAGAATCTCTTTTCACATTCTTTTTTCCATTGAAATTTTACTCCTTTTCTTTGCAAGAAAGTGAATGGGTGAGTAATCCTCTAAAATCCTGCAATAAATCTCCTGTAGTAGCCAGCTAGACCCATGAAGGATCTGACTTCTGTCACATTCTTGGGTGCTTCCCACCCTTTAACGGCTTCAATCTTTTTAGGGTCTACTGTTATTCCCTCTTCAGATATTATATGTCCCAAATAGTGGATTCGATCTTGGAAAAATGATCACTTGCTCAACTTAGCAAACAATTGGTGCTCTGCTAGCACCTGTAACACCATCCTCAAGTGTTGCTCGTGCTCTTCCTTTGTCTTGGAATATACAAGGATTTCATCCAAAAATACAATGACAAACTTGTCTAAATATTCTTGGAAAACACCATTCATTAAGAACATGAAAAAAGCTAGTGCATTTGATAACCCAAATGGCACCACTGTGAACTCATAATGACCATACCTTGTCCTGAAGGCAGTCTTGCTGATATATTCATATTTAATCCTTACCTAATGGTATCTCGACCTGAGATCTATCTTTGAAAATATCCTTGCACCCTTCAACTGATCGAAGAGATCATCAATCCTTGGTAGAGTATACTTGTTCTTTATAATTACTTTATTTAACTTCCTGAAGTCAATGCACAATCTCAAGGTCCCATCTTTCTTCTTCACAAATAACACTGGGGCACCCCAAGGTGACACACTTGGGCGTATGTACCCCTTATTTAAAAGTTCTTCTAGCTGCATTTGCAGTTCTTTTAGTTCTGGTGTGCTCATCTAGTAGGGAGTCTTTGATACTGGAGCTTCCCCAAGCATCAAATTTATAGAGAAATCATTATCTCTCTTTGGGGGTAGTCCTGGTATCTCCTTGAACACATCGTAAAAAAATTTCAAGACTGAATGATCCTCCAATTTAGGCACCTTATCCTTAGGTGCTTCATCTATATGGGCTACAAATATTTGACAGCCCTTCGTGTAACACTTCTTCAGCTGAATTGCTGAGATTTCTCGGGCAGTAACTTCCCTGGGAATTCCTTGGACTGTTCTCCAATTTCCTTCTTCATCAAGGAAGGTTAATGCCTTGTTATGATAGTCTAATATGACATGGTGTTGGTCCAACCAATCCATACCAATTAGGAAATCATATGACCCCAAAGGCAAGATGTTCAAATCTGCCTTGGTACTCTATCCATTCATACCCACTGGACATGATTTAACCAACTCAACAATCTTTCTCTTGGCTCTTGTAGCTAGTTGCACCAACCAAGATTTCCCATGCTTGCTTCTTGGTATTGAAATCTTTCCAGTACCTTAGGATCTATATAGCTATGACTATCCCCTGAATAAATTAAAATAGTAAAGCAATGGTTATTGGTCATATCTTCAACTTCAATCATGTGTGATTGAAACTCAACTTGCTTGTTGTCCAGGGCTGCATAGATCCTTGGTGCTCTTCTTCCCATGTCCTCCACTGTTTCTTCTTGCTTAACATTGTGAACAACTCTCACCTTGTCCTTTTTGTGAGGGCAATCTCTATACTTATGATCTCCATTACAACCCCAACATTGCATAGGTGTCTGCCTTGGCCTTTTCCCACCTACTTCAGCCATCTTGAGCTCCCTCAAAATTGGTTGTCCTTGAGGACGATTTCTGAAAAATGGGGGCTTGTTCCCCTTTTGCCTCTTCTCCTTCTTAAACTTCCTCTTGTCTTCCCAAGCTCTTTGGAAAGTAGGCTTCATTAAGGATCATCATACTAGATTTTGTCACTAATAAAAGATGGTAGTCCATTCAAATATCTTTAGATCTTGACTTTCTCATCCTTAATGAAAGGGAAATACTTCAAAATCTCTAGAAATCTCCTTTCATATTCATCTATAGAGATGCTGACCAATTTAAGTTCAAAGAACTCTTTCATCTTCATGTCATAGTATCTCTTGGTTAAGTACTTCTTTTCAAAATGTTTCTTGAATTCCTTCCATGTGACATTATTCTCTCTGATGTGTTTCACTTTGACAAGTTGATCCCACCACATGGATGCCTTTCCTTTCATCTGATAGATTGCAATTATTCCTTAAGCATGAGAGGAATAACTATGCAATTGGAAATATTTCCTCATGCCAAGTAGCCATGTCTCGGCATCTTCATATTTCTTGTGCTGTCCATCAAAATTAGGAGGTTTGATCTTATTCATTTCACCTTTCATTTCATCCACTTCATATCTCCTATGATTTCTGGTAGGAGATGGACTTGAACTATTGTGTGGCCTCCTTTTGGAATGCCTTTGGGAATGTTGGTGATGTCTGTTACCACTTTTTTCTCTTCTTTCCTCATCAGGGGACTTGTGGCTCCCTGATTTGTTGGATCTACTTACCTTATCCAACCTCTTTTCAATTCTTTTCAGGCTCTGCATTAACTTTATATTGAACTCTTCCTGTTTCCTCTTGGATTTCTTAAGCCTTTTGTTATCTGCTTGGTGAATTTGGACATCTTTTTGCAATTCTTTAATGATTTTCATCATGTTCACGTCTTTATCTATTTCTTCTCCATGCCCATTGGATTTTGTTCCTTCAACTCCCAAATGGACATCCATTCCTCTAACTTCATCCTCCGGATTGTAAGCGTCTTGTGCCTCCTCCATTTCTCTGCACTATGTGACAATTCGATCTGATTTTGACAATTGTTAACTCTGCAAAATGTGTAGTCAACCGAATTTTGTCAAGCTATTAGACTTAATAATTTTCTAGAATAACTTAAACAATATGATTCAACAAAAGAATATCAAACAACATTTTATGCGGGTCTTTGGTCGATCAAGAATCCCCATAGCTCTATCTCCGAGCCCTGTTCTGTTCTACAATTCACTTTCGGGCGCTAGCCCCTTTTTCTTCAGCCCTTAATTCACATGTGACCACGGTTGTGACCAAGTGCTAATAGTTGGGCGTTTATCCAGAGCCTTGAAACTTCGGGGCTCCGAAGCTTCGAAGGTTTCCCTTTTCACACATCATAAACATCACAAAACATTGAAATGACGAACTCACGAAGGACAGTGGGGTCCACATTCCTTGTCCAAGTCTACGATGGATAGGAACTTCGGGCTTCGGCAATTTCTAAAGAACATCACAAAAATCTCTCGAAGTGTCGCATTGGCGAACTCGCGAAGTGGGGTGGATCAACGGTCCTCCGCTCCCCAACATCCAACAACTGATATTTACTATGGAACTCCAGGCTTCGAGAGTTCCGAGTTGTCCATACTCTCAATCGTTCCAGAGTGCCAAGTCTTTGGAATGCTACAGTTGTTTCCAAGTACAAATTCATATGACACTTGGCATGCCTAGGGTAGATCCACGTCACCCAGGTGACATCATAATTCCACGTCACATCCGCTGCTTAGTGAATTCCTGACTCTAAGACTTCGGAGCTTCGGGGTTTCGAGACTTCGAAGGATTTCACATCTGCACACCCAAAAACTCTCGAACCACGAATCTAGAAATACTTCCACGTCACCCCTGGTGACGTCATCACGTCACGTCACTTCGACGCTATGAGAATTCGGGGATTTCTTCCTCCCACTCAATCATGAACCATTTCTTCCGGTGTGTCAAGTCTCTGGACCTTGGGATGTGACGCCACGCGTCCCCTGCGACCAACGGTTGAGATTAACTTTAGCCTTTGGGCCTTCGAGAGTTATGTACTCAATACTTACTGTAACACCTTTCCTCCGGAGTACCAAGTCTTTAACCTTCACGACTTCGACATTTTTTTCCTTAGCACACTTTGTTTCTCCTGCATGTCGAATTCTCGAACAAGCCAATTTGTCGACACATGTCTCTTTTGATGGACAGTCTGGATTAACTTTGGACTTCGGGAGTTTTCGCCTTAGCAAACTTTGTTTCTCCCGAATGTCGAATTCTCGAACAAGCCAATCTACTGACACATGTTTCTTTTGATGAATGGCACGGATTAACTTCGGACTTCGGGACTATGGGATTTTTCACTCTATCACACCTTATTACTCCCTAATGTCGAATTTCCGAACTGTTGTGAGATCTATGGCTCACAATCATTCATGCGCAGATATGTTGGTTGAGATCTGTTTTTCACCATTGTGCCTCACCTTCTTCTCTTGGCTTGATCTAATAGTTTTGATTTGTCTTCGCCGAAATCAGCGTTTAAGCAATTATCCCCGGGTCTACAGTGTAGATCCACTCCAGGGCTTCGAAACTTCGGGTTTTGACCCCTTTTTCTCTATAACACATAGACTTCGCCGAAGTCACGAAGTCCAAAGGACTTAGAGGTTAAATCTCATGCACCTTTTTCCATATCTGACGGCTGGAAAACATTGGCCTTTCCCCTGCGCAGACCTTACGTCCTAAGTTCAAACCTTGCGGCCCAACACAACGGTTGTTGTGGCTTCTTTCTTTGTTGCCATTCCATAAATCGTTATACCTCCTGAGCTTCATAACATGGCCAATGTATTCTCTTGGCACCCAGGGACGCTCTTAACTCATATTTTGTCCATTTTGACAATATCTTTGTCTGAACCCCGATTCCAATTTCCAATTCTCCGGCCTAATTCAGGCTCAGTGCTGAAACCATGGCTGTGAACTTGAATTTTGTCCATTTCGACAACAATTCTTTTCCAAAAATTATGCTTCAACTTCCACTAACATGGCCCATCCAGGCTTAGTGTTGAAACCATGGCTCTGATACCATTTTGTAACGTCCTCAGCCACCAACAGGTCGGTCATCGTCATTGAGTAAACATCTTTTTTCTTTGATACCATTTTGTAACATCCCCAGCCGAACCACCAACAGGCCTGGGCACGCTACCTCAGACAGAGCTCTTTTGCGGAAATATTCACATATAAACTTAACATGAAATGAAATAGAGATAACATGGAAACATACATGCAACAAAACACATGATATTATTACAAGAATCACAGATATGCACTAAAATACATCATTTAACCATTAAGCACAAAAATGATACTTATCTCTTAATTGAAGTACACCAACTACGTGGTGACCTTCCATGAACCTCCCAGTCATAGATCACACTGCTTCTCACTCTAAGAAAGGTCACCCCCAAGATGGTAATAAGCTCCACCAGGTGAGGGATTCCTAGGCTAGGTAGGGACAACAAGAAGTTGCACTGCACAACAGGAAGGATTTTCTCCAGGGAGCCACTTAGGCCCATGGCTCATAGACTCTCATTCCCCACATGCCTATCCCACCCCAGGAGTGTACACCTTCATTTTCACACATTCCATCGGCTACTACACCTCCCTTTCCGAGGCTTCAACAACAAGCCGAATCAGGAATTCTCAGAGCTCTGTAGCTCCTACTGGACTCCCTTCAGGAGAACTCACTTCCTCAACACACTCTCTCACCTGGAGAGAGTTGATCACAGGCCTGACAACTTGCTTCTTCTTTCCATGGGCCTGACAACCCGCTTCTTCACTCCCGCTCCTCAACACACGGGCATGGTGTTGGCAACAACAGAAACTAGATGTGGGGAACGATACTGACAGGACAATACGCAGGAAACCCCCAGGGCATAGGTGCAGCGAGGGTATCAATTCAGATTGTTGAAAAGGTTTGGGGTGTTTCAGGAATTCCACAATGGCATTCCAGGTTTACTGTGTGCTTGCTTGGTGCGTCAGTCAATCGAGGTAAAGGATGGCCAACATGGTGAGAATTGTCAGAATTGTTAGAATGGTGAGAACACCCCCCCCCCCCTAAATTTGCATGTGTTTTGGATGACACTTGGCTCTCCATGAGGACGTTCTCCCCACTTCGAACTCGTTCCTCTCCCTAAAGGAACTTAGGAAAAATTAATATCCTCTTTACAACTTTTAGAATAATAATATATTATTTCATTAGGCTCTTAAGCTTAGCCCTTTTTCCTCAATCTCTTAGCCTCCTCCCTTGCCCAACCTAGTGGAGTTCACTCCCCCATATTCTTTCTTCGTGGTCGGTATACACGCAGCAATGTTGTTATATTAACAATATGAATATTTACATGTACAAAACAAGCTCTTGGCCTTTAGCATCTAGGCTCCCGGCCTAATCAACACATAAGCCTACCATCTTATAAATACTTGGCTCACTAGCCTACAAAACATGTTACATTCATAATTACAACCGGAGCTCTTCCTTGGGGTATTACAGTGGGTGCAAGCTAATGATGGTCTCTCATGATAGTGGCAATTCAATCATTGACAAACAACATTACGTTTACTTGGAGGGATAATTTAAGGTACTTTTACAATGAATTTGAATATGGTGTAAAAAGATGAAATGTAAGAAATTGAATTAACTTTCCGAACATATAATTTTTATTTATAGAACTTGTGAATAACTATGTGAAATTTGAGTTTTTATAATAGTGGTATGTTATTTTTCAAGCAAAATATAATGTATATGTCTCTATTAGTGTAGGTGTTGAGTACCTTCACGATGGAATTTCCTTAAAAAAAAGTTGTATAATTGTAGAGAACCCATTGTTCTAGTGTAGGATATTTTTTCAAAATTTATAATATCAATTATATATATTAAATTATGAAATTCAATATATCCTCAAAATTACAATGCCTTCCATTAGTGCAGGCTACAAGGGTCTTAACATTATCAAACTCTTTTTTAAGATTGTAGATCTTGATCTCTTCTAGTGTGATGTAAAAATTATTTTAAAAATAGTCAAGATGATAAATTGTTATAGCAGAAATAAAAGAGATACGAATTTTAGGAATCTGATATATGTCAAGACAAAAATAGATTAAAAATAGTAAACAATATTATTTTTTTTAGAAAATTATATATTTGGAATCTGCATAGTTGGCTCGACCAATGTCTATAGTTTAATTGATAACATATTTGTGTAGCCTATAGAAAAATAATGTCAAAAAAAGAG
Source organism: Picea engelmannii (assembly GCA_009831015.1). NCBI lineage: Eukaryota > Viridiplantae > Streptophyta > Pinopsida > Pinales > Pinaceae > Picea > Picea engelmannii. The sequence goes on from ML788303.1 coordinate 157,172, forward strand.
AGATTGAGAGGTGTTCATAAAAATGGAGGTTTTAATGTATTTACAGACTAAACCACTAGGTTTATCATTGCGAACCTAAATCCAAGTAAACCAACTCAGTAAAGACGTGCGTTAGATTTTTCATTCCTCCTTGAAAAAAAATTGAAGTGGAAGGAACACACACACACTCTAGAACATGTACGTGCTCTAGAAAACACACACACGTTGTTGGAATGCACGCGCATTATTAAGAACACGTGCACATTATTACTAACACAACATCCATGTGAAGTGACCTATTGTGACCCATTTTGACCCTATTTGAACCCTCCAAAAATTTTGGTTAAGGGATTTCGCCCCTGAACCCCAAAAATGGGGGCCCTAGCCGACCCCCCAATGCAATGAAGAGCACGTGCGTATAATTTCCAAGACCTTGGGACACATATCAACAGTTCAAAACCACCTAGTGGCATTAACATTTGCAACCATAGGACATGGCCATAAAAAACACCTTTAACTCATGCATCCAGGGCCACAAACAATACCTTGAACTCACATGAAATATTCAACTATGAACAACACCTTTGAACTCACATGAAATATTCAACTATGAACAATACCTTGAACCCACACACATGACCTCCCAAATGTATCCTTCACCTCTTAGTGCGAATATTAGTAACATTATGGTTTCTGGAGTAGGTATTAGTATGAAGACTTGGACCAAGGTCAAGTGATGAAACTTACTCACTAGGACTAAAAAGTAGTTTGTAGGGATCAAGAACCACCAATGACTCCTCAAATCACCATAGATGATCTCTCTGTTGGATATTTGTCCTTCGAGTTGTAATATGGACACTATTAGAAGGTTTCAAGAACCAGGTATGTGTTTTGGGGTGTTAGATATGTTAAAGGGGGGAAAATAAAACATTAGGACCTAAAGTAAGCTTCAAGGCATCCAAATCAAGAAACAATTCCTATAACCACTACACATAACGTATTGAGTGTATCATCTCCCTCCTAGTTGGGATATGAGAACCATTAGAAGGTTTTGAGCTCTAGGTATGAGTCTTGTTTCCTAGAACAAGGTCTGGGGACAAAACTGAGGCCTCAAGCCTCTCTCTCTCTCTCTCTCTCTCTCTCTCTCCTACCATCCATATTTGCCTCCCTCTCTCCCCCCTCTCTCTCCCTACATATCTCGAACTCGCTCTCTTCCCCCATCCCTCTCTCTCACTTTATCCCTCTCCCTCTCTCTCACTCCCTCCTCATACTCTCTCTCTCTCTCTTGCTCACTCTCTCGATATATCCCCCCGT
>ML788303.1:177354-201943 GCA_009831015.1 Picea engelmannii
GCTTGGTCTCTCTCTTAACCTCCCTCCCTCTCTCTCTCTCTCTCTCTCTTTGAATCTACCCCTCTTGCTCCCTCCCTCTGTCCTCCCCTCTCTCTTAAAGTTTACACCTACTTCTCCAAATCCCCTAATTGTGCCAATATGCCCACTAAGAAGTAAAGGATACACTTGGGAAGTCATGCATGTTGGTTCATATTGAATATGTCGTTAAAATGACTTACAACCCTCCTTAAAATGAAGAGAAATACCAGAAAATTTTCCTATGAGTTCTTACCTATTAAAAAAATTTCCGATTGTATTTCTTATAATTATTCACCATGTTTAATAATTGTCAGTGATATAAATACATTATTTTCTTTTTTAATATAATTGGATTTTTCACTTTAATTTTCATTTTCTTTTAACACTAAGTTAGAGCATTGTTGATTGTTTAATTATTGCAGAGGAAGATATTAGCCAAAGAATCATCCTCGATTTCTTATCCCTGGTTTTTTCTATTTTATTTGCATACTTTATCATGAAAAATATCAGTATTCGTTTGTTGCTACTATGGAGGTATCTCTGTCTGATTGAATTTAGGCATTTGCCTGGCCCATGTATATCAATAGAATGGATTGATTGATTTTATTTATGCATGTTACTCACACAATATTCCTGTCTTGCTTACTCAAATGAGTAAAGTATGGCCTTCATACCATTGATCTTGATGACCAGTGCGCTGCCCGATATCAGTAATTTGGTAAATTCGATACATCAAATTACTCTTTTTATTGATTTATATTAAGACGCAACTGGATGAAAATAACGCAGTAAATACTTGAGCTTCTCCTTCTGAGCACTAAACCATACGAAAATTTATGAGAACCATGAAATTCTCTAGTTCCCTTTGTTATTCTTTCACAATAATACTATAATGGGCTATTATCCAGAGATCTGAACGTTTCTGTCCTCGTCGTTGTTGTAATAGGTACGCTCTTTGGACGAGGAGAATAAGAAACTCCAATTTAAGGTACCAGTTTGTTGAAACTCGAAATTCTATTAAGACGGTTATACTTCTCGGTTCAAGGATCTACATATAAGCTGATGCTTGTATGGCAGATGAGTACTAAAGGCGATCCCTCCACTTCAGCACTGGAGAACGCATCTGTACACCAAACCAACTTATATCTTGGGTATGCGAATTAATACTTTCACTCTTGTATTTGTTCCTTTTAAAATTAATATAATTCTCGTATCTTTATCCTATTTTGGTTCTAATTTGACGTCTATATTTGCATACTTAATACCGTGCCTAGCGGGCCCTGTCAGGGGACAGGAGATGGCGATCATTCTCATATGTGAGAAACTGAAATCTCTAATTCCTGATCAAACCACCATTTACTACTGCTTCTCTACCCATACCAAGAGTTAAAAAATCCATAACGAATAAGAAAATCGTTCTATGAGAGACTATCATACATATTTTGATTATTTTTGTTGTGGATTTTAATGTCGTTAACTTTGAGTTGCCGTTACACGGTTTTGGCTTTTTCATAAACTGGAACCATCATTTCACTTCATCTAATGTTCAGATTCATAGAACTCTCATAGCAGAAATAAATCCATGCAAACCTTTTAGTGGCTTTAAATCCCATGTTATTTTTTTATGGAATTTTTAAACTCAGGTCTCCTCAAGCCGGATCACCTCGCTTACAACTACACCATATTCCCATGAACAATTTAAATCCGAAATTAAAAAAACTGCCAGCACTCTTTTGCTTTAAGAGTAAATTACCTGCTGCACCAAGTCGATTGCTGTAACACTGTCATTAGGCTGTTGACACACCATGTCTGAAGTGCATATAAATAAAAAAAATTCATTATTCTATGTGATATTACTAATATTTGTATTTGTACTTTGATAATGGTGTGTAACTGTGTACTGTACTATTTATTTTGCCGGCATGACTTCGTATACATGATTGTCATTTGCATGAAGCGTGGGATTTTTGCATAAAGCAATGCATGGCCGCCCATTCTTAACTAATACATTCCGATAATGTACACAACCAAACCAGATCACAGCTTTATGTTGGCATTCTTCTTTAACCAAGTTTTTTTATTAAGTTTTGAATCTCTCACATTCATACATAAATCTGTAAATGTTATATATCAATTCTACATATGGCTGTGTCATAGAAATTAACAATTTCCACTCTTCTTGTTTATTTCCTAAGTCAATGCATTGAGCAATAGTTCCATCAAGGAAAAGCAAAGCCATTGGAAATTGTGTATATCGGATTATCATTAAGAATCTTATAACATCAATTTTGGTTTATGTCATTTAAAATAAATAAGTATAATTAATTAATTTAACCTAACATATGGTTTTTATAGTTGAAAAATAATATGTTTTTTGTTTTAACTATCCATAATCATTATATTAGTTAAAAAATGAAATATACCAGGACTTTGTTCTTGGTTTGCTGCTAGGGAAACCAGACCAGCAGAAGAAAGTCAATTTGTCAAGTTTGCAAGTCATTAAAAACCAGTGATTCTCAAAACTAGAAAGTCAATTTGTCAAATTTGCAAGTCATTAAAAACCAGTGATTCTCAAAACTATAGAACAAAAAATAACATATAAGTCCTTGATAGAAAAAGAAATTCTAGTATAGGCCTACCTATCATTATGTTGATTAAAAGGAGGTGGGAAAGAGCACCCAAGCCTCAGCCTATCATTCTTCTCACTGAAAGGAGGTGGGGAAAGAGCACCCAAACCTTGTGCCTGAGGATAATTCAAGTTGATAAAGTCCAGTCTAGCCAACTTGTCTCCAGCAGGTTCAACTTGTGATCCACAAGCTTCACTTGGAGTTGGATGTCATCCATCTAAGAGAGTATTTACTGATGTGCTTCATTCCTCTCAGCGCAAACCCTCCCCATTAGCATTTTTAAATGTCGATAAAAATCTATGGCTTTGAAATATTGTGACTCTCGATCTATGGTAGAGGAGTAGGGAAAAGTCATTTACTTCTTAATTAAAGATGAAATGCCTGAGAACGCAAACATCCGCCTCGGCTAGATCAATTTCAACTTGAATCTAGTATAGGCCTACTTATCATTATGCTGATTGAAAGGAGGTGGGGAAAGAGCACCCAAACCTCTGAAACTAGAAAATGGAGAATCTAAATTAAGAATTATGAGCAAATTAAACAAGAGGAGTATGTTCTTTTTTATAAGAATTTGTGGTTGAGGATAATTTAAGTTGATGAAGTCCAGTACAACCAACTTGTATCTAACAGATTCAACTTGTGGTTCACAAGCTTCACTTAGAATTGCATGTCATCCATCTAAAAGAGTATTTCCTGATGTGCTTCATTCCTCTCATCCAGAACCCTCCCCATTATCATTTTTAAATGCCGATACAAATCTATAGCTTTGAAATATTGTGACTCTTGAGCTCTGGTAGAGGATCACGAACCTAGGAGAGTCATTTACTTCTTCATTAGAGATGAAATTCTTGAAAACGCAAACATTTACTTCTTCATTAGAGATGAAATTCTTGAAAACGCAAACATCGGCCTCGGCCAGATCAATTTCAACTTGAATCTATTAAGAGGTGCGGGTATGGGAGTCATCAGCAAGGTTTTCCGCAACAAAGATGGCTCGAGAGCCAGAGGTTTTTCGTTGACCACCATGGAAACTGACAAGAAGGAAGGAGGTAAGGTTAAACAAAGAACGACGGAGTCAAAAGGTTCAGGAATGACATATAACCAGGTGAGGCACCGAGGGATAGAAGCAGAGTGCGAGAGAAATAGGAGAAACGATCGAGGGGAGGGGCATAAAAGATTATCAGAGCACTCGGGAGTAGGACAAGTCATGAGGTCTCGCACAATCACCGTCGAAGATGCCATTATGAGAAATAAAGTACACAAATGTATGATAAACCAGGTGTGGATAAATGCAAGCATCTAAAGGAAGAGGAAGGACTCCGACAAAAAGTAGCACAAGTAGTTAGTTTGATAGTGCATACGATTTAATGAGGGAGGGGAAGACTAGGCGTCCCGGGAGAGGACGCGAGGGGGGCAACTGGCCACAACTCTCACGGAGTGGCTCTCACATAGAAATGCATCCTGAGCACTCGATCCGAGAAGGTTAAGTCAACCTGCGCAAGGGTGAGGAAATCATCATACAGAGGGGAGCGAGAGATGGGATCTCATTTAGTATCCAGGGTGTAGTGGCCCCGAAGAATACCCTCATTTGCTAATCTATCTACAACCTTGTTGGTGGAGCATTTGATAAGAGAGTGAATAATCAATTCGATCTGGGGTATAAGAGATTGGATGCATTCTAACAATTCAGCCAGATTTCAGGTTAAGGATATTTTGTTAATGGGGGAGCCTTGTTAAAACTTATTGAGCATGTGAATGATAAGTTGGGAGTCCCCTTCGAGAATCAATTTTGTGATAGCCTTCCCAAATTACAATGGTGAGCCCTTTTTCAATAGCTTGAATTTCAACAACGTTATTGCTTTTAATTCCTATGTGGTTAGCAAACAACCACTTTAGGTGGTCAAATTCATTGTGCAAGGCTCCCCCAAAGCTTGCAAGGCCCATATTACCTTTATAGGTCCCATCAAAATTAAGTTTGAGGAAGCCTACAAGGGAAGGGGGCCAATAGGAAGGAGAGGCAATGCTAGAAGAAGAAAAGAGTTTGTTGGGAGAGGGGGAGGGGATTTGTAGGTCCAAGGCTTTGAAGATAAGGTTTTCCTAAGCAGGACATTCCAATTCTTACATATACCAGCTAGTAGTGAGAGTAGTTTCCCTGATATTTAGTTTGCTCTTCCTCCATATAAAGTTTGTTTCCATATGCTCACCTTTGTAGATCCATTGATTTTGTTCCTTCCATATTTTCCAAAGAATAAATCAAGGGAAGAGTTTCCATGCTTGATTAAGAATTGGGTTGGATAAAGCATAAGTTTGCTAGTGCTCTATGGTTGTGATGAGATTGTGTCTTTGTGATCTATGGTTGTAGTGAGATTGTGTCTCTGACAGTCAATTGCACAAAGGAGGAGAGTACCTTGATATCATAGGTTTATGGAGAAAGGTAGGAGTTTAACACATGTTCCATGGGTTCCCCATCATTGTTGCACAAAGGACAGAAAGTAGGGCCATAGAATCCTTGATGGATCAATTTTTTCCAAGTGAGGATTTTGTTGTGGCTTAGTAACCAGAGAAAAAATAAACTTTTGGCCATAGATTTTGGGTCCATATTTTGTCCCAAAGATCCTGAGTGGTGTGATCCTGGTGCCCTGTTGTAAGGTGATAAGCTTCATAAAGGTTGAAACAACCAGTTGTTCTATATCTAACTCAGAGTCTTCTCCTTCTGATTCTTTGACTTGTTCATCTTCAGCTACAACTGTGTCCTCTGTAGCAGACTCAATATTGCTCACCTCTCTTACTGGAACTCCTTCATCAACCTTTTATTGTCATAACTGAATGAATCCCCGTGTCACTCTTCTCTTATATTCTATTACAACAACTTCCTTTTTCTTCTATGATGCCTACAATCCAAGGCTTTTATGACCATATTCATCACAAGGAAAAATAATAACTGTTACAAACACTCTCATACCTCCTTTGATTCATCCATGAAGGTGTCTCTCTTGTAAACTTACTTTGAGGTGTCTGAGTAGCTTTTGGGTGTCCTTCTTGATCTGATCTTCTAAATATTGTAGTATTGATTTTATTATTTGAACAAGAAGAACCTGAGTCATACCTTCTTTCCCCTTTACAAATGAAGGACTTGCATCAGGTTTCTTAGGAGTACTGATTTTTTCCTTGTTGTATCCAAGACCGGATTTATCGTTTGGTGATCTCTGACTATCCAAGATCTCATCCAGGATCATGGAACTATTCAAGAACTTGATTTGGGTGTTTGACTTCTCAACCTTCTTTCTAAGATTCACAACTTATGCTTCCAACTTATGACATGATTCTTCTTCTACTTCTTCTTTTCTTGCATGGGAGGATTCATTATCAACATCATTACATGTCCTTATGCCTTTAGCCACCACTTGTCCCGCGTTTACATTTTTTACCTTACAATCTTCTTCAAAGGTAAGATTTCCTTTTTTTCTTTTACTCATAGACAAAAGCTTATCCTTGTCTCTAGTCATGTGCTTGGAACATCCATTGTCTATATTCCAGGAGTCCTTTTGTTTTTGAGTTGAAAGTACTAGACCACATTTTTCATTATCTTTCTTTTTCCATGTGTTGGTATTTCTAGCAAAGACATTTATCCTTGGATCTGCTTTGTAATTCTTCAGATGGAAATGTGCAGCCTTATGACCGAATTTATGTCAGTTATAGCATTCAACCTCATTGTTCAATAGGTCAAAGTGATTGTTGCAATGTTGTCTACTCATTGACTGTTTATTATTTCTTGACCTCCTTAGTTGCATGTCTCTAAACTTAATTTGACAATTTGCAATATGTGGTTGTCTCAATCTTTGTTGTGGAATATATTTATTGATTGAGTGTCTTGATTGCTCATGTCTAAATCTTAAGGAACAATTTACACCTTTGTGGACAAAGTTATAACAGTAGAAACAATATCCATAGAAAAAATATTTTTACCTGGAAAATGGTTGTCTTCTTTGAGCAGGTCGATTTCTTCCACACTGATTATTTGCTTGAGCAGAGGGTGTATTATTTATTTGATCTAAAGATTCAGTTTTGGCACCTTTTCCTTTACTCCTCCTTGGCGGCTGATTATTTTCCTTTGTTTCTGCAGGTTTGTTGTTGTCATTGGTTGTAGATTTGACAAACTTAATGGATGCTTTGTTGTTTGGTTGACCACTACTTGATCCCTCTTCATAACCCAAACCAGTTTTCAACTTTGGATTCCTTTGTTGATTCAGAATGGTGGCTAATCCTTCTGAGGCTTTGATGCTTGACAGAGTCTGGTGATACAAGGCTTGAAACTTCTCCAATTCTTTCCTAGTTTTCACTACTTCTTCTTCCAAAGCTTCACATCTTGCCTTCTTTTCTGATAACTGTTGTTTCAGAATGTCTTCGATTTTCTTTGCCTCTACTAATTCCACTTTTAGTAAAACAAATTCTTCACTTGGTTCTTTACCATTCCTTTCAAACTGCATCAACAACTGTTTTTGTTTTCTCTTCTTAAGTTTGAGTGTGTCAATCTCTTCTAAAGCACTGATCATCCCTCCTTCCAAGTCAACCACAACTTCTTCATTATTAAAAAATAACTTCATGTGTTTTCATTATCATAATCCTCTTTGGCCATAAGCACAAAGTCATTAACCTTATCTTCACAGGAAGAGTCACTATCTGTGTCTTCTGAAGAGTCATCATTGTTTACACATAAACTTTTATTTTTACCAAATCTCTTGGATTTGTACTTCTCTTCACCTTTAGAGTTTTGGTCCTTATTCTTGTGTGGACACTTAGATGCAAAGTGACCTATCTTTCCACAGTTAAAACACTTGAAGGGAAACTTGCCTTGATACTTGCTTGATCCTTTCTTTAGTCTTCTCACAAATTTTGCTTCAATTTCATTAAGCTCAGATTCCTCATTCTTATCTGCTTTAAAAGAATCTTCTCTAGTGTTGGATTTATCTTTACCTATCCTCATTTCATATGAAGTCAACTTTCCTAGAAGTTTATCAAAAGCCAAAGCTTTTAGATCATTAAGTTCTTATATAGAAGAGACCCTTGGGTTGAATCTATCTGGCAGAGATCTCAAAATTTTTTAAACTAAAGAGGCTTCCTCAATTTTTTCACCAAGTGATTTCATTGAATTTACTAGTTCCTCAACTCTTAAGAAACATTTATTAATTGTTTCATCCTCATTCATCTTTAGTTGTTCAAACTGTAATTTGTAGGTTTGAAGCTTGGCATCCTTTACCTTCTCATTACCTTCATAACTGCTAATGAGTTTGTCCCACATTGCTTTGGCAGATTCTAAGTGCATAAATTTTACAAATACTGCTTCTGCAAGCCCACTCAGAATAGCATTCATAGCGTTAGCATTGAAGATGAATTCTAACTTGTCATCCTTATTACCTAGTACAACTGGCTTTACATAACCAGTCTCTACCACATCCCAAACATCTACACCTAAAGCCATAATGTAGGTTCTCATCCTAACTTTCCATAAGGCAAAGTTTGTTCCATTGAATAGGGGGGCCTTATTGGTTGAGGTTCCTTCATTGCTAGTCATGTTTAAGCTCTAGGATCTATCCTTAGATAAAAGGAACCCTCTCTGATACCAATTGTTGGACAACTCAGAGGGGGGAGGGTGAATCAATTGTTACTGTACTTAAACAATTATGTCCATTTTAAACTCTTTACAGAACACTCAATGATGATCACAATAATGCAGGGAGGTAAGCAATAGAATATTCAACATAAATCACACACATGAAATATAGAGAGACAGATATTTGTTGAGGAAACCCATAAAGGGAAAAACCTCTTCCTCTTGATATGGTAAATAATCTTTATTTTATGTACATTATCATTCTTGGGAGCTCCAACTCCTCGTGAGGCTACAACCTCTATTTTACAAGTTGCAACTTGCTAAGAGAACCACCTCTTTGGTTTCTCTAACACCCACTAGAAGGAAGCACCAACTCCCTGGTTTTTCTAGCACCCACTAGAAGGAAGCACCAATTCCCTGAGTGTTCCAGCACCAACTGGATGGAAGCACCAACTTCCAATTACACAGGCACCAACCTGTATAACAGAGAACAATAGTTCTCCCTTGCACCACCCTGCCACCCTGGTTTTTCTGGCTGCAACAGATCGAAGTTACAACTCCCTATGTTCAAGCACCCACTTGAAACTCTGAGGATGACAGTCCTCCCTAGCACCTCCCTACCACCCTAAATATAAAAACTTTGTTCTTGAAACTTATTACAGTGATACAGTGTTTGTTAAAAGGCTTACCAGTCTCATCATTGTTCTGTGGCACTGCTCTGCTCTGCATGCATCAGTGTCTTCGTGCTCGCATCTCCTTGAGCTTTCTATTCTTCTTCTTTGTCTCTGAATGCGCACCTCAACTTTCTCTTCCTCTCTCAAATAAGCATTTCTGCTCTATCTCTTTCTTCTGAGCTTTATGCTCTATGTATTATTTCCAATCAATGTGCTACGCCTCTTCTGTGTGTTTCATCTCTTGCACACAACATGCTTCTACCCGCATGAATAACTCTCAACAGAAGCAACCATCTCTTCTTTGTTTTACGTATATTTATCATGCCAAGTCCTCTTCTAGGGCATACACTCAACTCTTTGTCCTCTCTGGCAATCATCATGAGTCTGTTCTTCATCAGTGGTCATTATCATAAGATTCTTCAGCTTCTTTGGCAGTTACAGTCTTCGATGCATTTCCATCTGTCAATTGTCTAAATCATGAATCTTCACTTCACTGGAAGTTACCTCTAGACTTTTCGGCTCCTCTGGCAGTCACCCTACAACTCCTCGAATTCTTTGGCAGATGCAATTACTTCGTTTTGGAAGTTACTAAGAAAACTTTTGCGCGCTCATCCCTTTGGTGCCTTTTCCCTTTTTAATAAATGTGCACAGTGGGCACTAGATTTTCTGGTTAAGCCCCTTCCTTTCACATGACCACCGAAAGTGACCAGGGGCCAATCACTTCGGGATTTCACGTTTCAAGTCATCTGTCGTGAGTCACCTCGACTCTCCTAACTCCCGATCTCCCGAACTCCGAAGTGGATCGTAGTGACGTGCTAGCTCCTCCCTCGATATGATCTTGGGTGATGAGATCACGTGACCATGCGATTGTGGGCACGTCCAAAGGTGGTTTTAGAACAAACTTCTTTTCACCCCACAATTTACTACGAGCCTCCACGTGTCATTTCTCCAAAACCATGGTTTTGATTGTGGCCCACTCAAGAAAAATTAAGACACGAGCATGTTTTAGCCCCGCAATGTGATGGGACCGTCGATCTCATGATATTGATGGTTCTCCTGAATGGATGGTTCAGATATTTCCTCTCAAGTCTGCAGACCAGATCTCACCTTCCTACATCAACGACTGAGATTTACTTCGTCTTCCGGGCTCCAGGAGTTTCAAATCTCAAACCTCGTTGTTGCTAACTGGATATCTTCCGGAATGGAAGATCTGTTAACATTTGTCCTCTTCAATTGACGGCTCTGCCTTCTTTCCTTTGTCCATGCACGATCCTTAGTCTCAACGATCAGGTGACATGTGGCCCTCCAAACCAACAAATGAGATCGATTTTGCCTTTGAGGCTTCAGGAGTTTCGATTCTCAAACTCCGCTTGCTCCCAGAGCATTTCACCCGGAGTCCACGATCTAACGACATGTGTCCTTTTCGGATCAACGATCACGATCCTTTCACATCTCTGAACCTTGCAGATTTCAACTTACGTTATCCTTCCACTGGAGTAGATCGACGAATGAGAGTGCTCCCTAAGTGATCTTTCAGATCAGACATCTCGTGTCCACTTTGAGACTTCGGATATTTTTTCATTTCCTAGTGGTAAATGTACTGAAGTAAAAATCCCAGAGTGACATAGCTCTTGCGTCACACGATGATGTGTCACGACCCGAGCAGTTGCCACATGTCACTCAGATTTGTGATTTGCACGTCCTTGAAATGTTAATTTCAACTTGACACTTGTCGTTCTTCGACTGTGCCACGTGTCCTTGCTGACGTAGACTGCTGACGTGATCTTCTAACATGGTTTGCTGACCAAAAACACTGTGTTCCAACGGTCCTCGTATGTCCTCCAAATCCGATGGTCCTGATTCATTTCGGATTTCCGGGCTTCGAGCTTTTCCAATCTCAAACTTTCTAGAGCGTAACCTCCTCGTATCTTTAAACCCGAACTAAATGTTGTTCGTCGATCAGGATCTTAGATTGACAGCTTGATCTATCAACGTTGTGGCTCTGCTAGCTTATCGTGTCCTTCCACTTGAAAGTGATTAGACGACTGGCGAGAATTCGCATAATCGAACTCTCAAACATTTTCCTTACTTATCCTGTCGTTCCACTCAAACTGATATGACGACTTAGATTAGTCGTCGATCCAACGATCGAGATCTCCTCTTTGTGAACTCGGACTTCGCGAGTTCTTGCAACTCTGCCTTTGACTTTCTCGATTTGCAAGTCAGCAAAATGATGATCTCCCGCCATGTGTCCTCTGGATCCAACGGCTCAAATCTCATCGCGACTTCGCATTTCACGGAGTTGGAGGACTACTCACCTCTCTTCTCCCGACTCCCAATTTTTTGAAAGCCACTCCAAATCGACGACCTACAACCTTCTGTGATCCAACGACTGTGATGAAATCGCGAACTTGGACTTCGCATTTCACGGAGTTGGAGGACTACTCACCTCTCTTCTCTCGAATCCCGATTTTTTGAAAGCCACTCCAGATCGACGACCTAAAACCTTCTGTGATCCAACGACTGTGATGAAATCGCGAACTCGGACTTCGCAAATTCTCGCTTCTCCTATCTGGGATTTTTCGATCTCTCTGACTTAGAATTTTCTAAGTGTTCAAAGGTCTCGACCTTTTCTCCTCCTATGATTCCTTCTCTTGGACCTCGACTGTTGTTATAACCCTAATTTGCACCAAACATGCTTACCTGGTATCAGGCCATCTCATATTCCTTCTTTGCCAAGCCACCACTAAAGAGCTCTTCTAAAAGCCTCCATTTTTAAAGGCCCACACACCCTGCTCCACTACAACCCACGTGTATCTACAGTGTCCACGCTAGCTGACCCACTACAGCCCACGTGGACCTTCAAAAGCACGAAAAAATGAAAGTTGTTGACGGAACACACAACTTTGGGCAAGTTAACTAAACCTTTCGGCCATGCATGGCCGGTCATTCGACCAAATACCTAGCTCCTTCTAGCTTATGAAAGAAGGGGTAGTGGTCTCATTTGAAAGGAGGAGAATCATAGTAAAGAAACTATACCCGATTAAGCATTCCCTTTGTCCCAACCTTTAGCCATCCTTGTGCAAAGAGAAGTATAAAGCAAAGCAGTTGGAAGACAGTGGAAGAAGAGCCCGGGACTAGGATCGAGGAGAAGTAGTCGACTTTATCATTGTAAGGTATCATTGTGAAGTTAATAAAAGAATTGTTTTTCCCGTCCCGCCATATGAGATTCTCATTATTGGAATATTGATTGTATGATTGATTAAATCTCTAACCCGTTAGTTCATAGATCCTCCATTATAACGTACCATTCTTTTATTCTTTTTGAAGCTTTCCAACATTATTGAAAAAGACAAAAAAATCAAATATACCCCAAAAAGAGGAAGGGAAAAGTATTTTCTTTTTATTTGGCAGCACAATGCCTTCTCTTTGTTCTTCAAGTTGTAGGATTTAATATAACCTTAGGAAGATGTTCTTGCTACATAGAGCTTTGTCCTCCTCCATTTGGTTATCCTTCCAAACATATGGAGAGTTTGCGTTGCCTCTTGCATCATGAACTTATGTCAAATGTTATGCTACTCGAGTCTCATCAGTTGTCGTGCTATTGTTCAAGGGAAGTTTTACCAACCCTGAGTCGGCCCCTCCGCAGTTTGTCCCTTGCCATCATGCATGGCCATCCCAAAAGTCCAATCAAGTCTTTGTTCGAGATCAATGAAGCCTTCAGTCTGTTCATCAAGATCCTCTAGTCCATGACCGGTGAACCATCAAAGACCTATGGGTAGTGAATTCGTACACTCATATTACACTCCTACCCGAGTTTTGAAGATTTTGAAGTTGTTTCTCGAGCTCTGAAGACCTCATCTCCAGCCATCAAGCCTCATTAGCTTCTAGAAGATGGATACTCTACATGTATATCTTTTTGATTTCGAGATGTAGCTTCGTTGTGTATTGCTCATGGCTACGTTTTATATAGTTATATGACATGGATCTACAGTGTATTTGATTGGTAGCCATGATTTTATTTCATCCCGAGCATGGGTATGCCTGCCTCGATGAGACAATTGTTATTTTGCAGATGGCACCTCTCGAATTATGGTCCCTAGGCTCACCGGTTTGATACATTGATAAAGATTGATAATGTATTTCGGCCATCAGATGCTCTTTTGACCTCACAGATTAGGGGGCATTTGTTATAACCCTAATTTGCACCAAACATGCTTATCTGACATCAGGCCATCTCATATTCCTTCTTTGCCAAGCCACCACTAAAGAGATCTTCTAAAAAACTCTATTTTTAAAGGCCCACACACCTTGCTCCACTACAGCTCGCGTGTATCTACAGTGTCCACGCTGGCTAATCCACTACAGCCCGTGTGGACCTTCAAAAGCACGAGAAAAGGAAAGTTGTTGACGAAACACACAGCTTTGGGCAATTTAACTAAACCTTTTGACCATGTATGGTCGGTCATTCGACCAAATACCTAGCTCCTTCTAGCCTATAAAAGAAGGGGTAGGGGTCCCATTTGAAAGGAAGAGAATCATAGTAAAGAAACTATACCCGATTAAACATTCCCTTTGTCCCAACCTTTAGCCATCCTTGTGCAAAGAATCATAGTAAATAAACTATACTCGATTAAGCATTCCCTTTGTCCCAATCTTTAGCCATCCTTGTGCAAAGAGAAGTATAAAGCAAAGCAGTTGGAAGACAGTGGAAGAAGAGCCCAGGACCAGGATCGAGGAGTAGTAGCCGACTTTATCATTGTATGGTATCATTGTGAAGTTAATAAAAGAATTGTTTTTCCCGTCCCGCCATATGAGATTGTCATTATTGGAATATTGATTGTATGATTGATTAAATCTCTAACCCGTTAGTTCATAGATCAAATGCATGTGGAGTTCTTTGTTTGTCTTTAGTGAATGCAGGTCAACATTGGGAGGAGAGTTGCAGTCAAAGAACGACCAATCGTGAAAAGGGATCGACCTCAAACACGAAAAATAAGTTACGTCAACTTAATCTCTTGAGCCTTGTATTTACATATGAGTAATGGGGGTTTAGGCATGGGATGATGGTAAAAAGTAAGAATCTTTAGGTCATTTTTGCATGCATGATAAAACCCTTAGTGCTAGTTCGTAGGAGGGATTTCCCACCCACAACAGAATTGGCGACCATATTGGGGATTTCTCTCGGGGTTTCTGGGGATATTTTTTGGTAGTTTTAAATTGGTTTCATCACCTTTTTTCTAAGTTTTTGCAAGAGTTTGAGCTAGTGGGGATTTTGGTCTTCCATACCAGTACTCCCTACTTTCTTTGCTTGGCTGCATTTTATTTTTGGGATTCATAGAGGTACACGCGGCCTGTATAATTCCTGCATGCATGTACACACGCCCTACCTTTACACAACCTACGTGCATACGCCTGCTGATGAAGTGCTAGCTGTGTGTCTGAGAACCCAGGAAATCATTCTCAGGAAGAGGCAGTCACCTCTCTCCTACAGAAGTGATCCTTCTCAGGGATCTTCTGGGTCCTTCTAGGTCTTTGATTGAACAGTCCATAGTCAGGTAAAAACCTCAGATCATCTTTTTCCTTACATCTTTTTTCTGTCAAAGTAAATTTCTGTGTCTTCAAGGGATTCTGGTTCTCAATACCAGTACTTCCTACCTGAGCTTAGCCGCTTGTCTTGCTTCTTTTGAGGAGAAATAGAGGCACACGCGGCCTGTAGTGGGCCTACATGCATGCATACACGTCCTGTCTTTGTGCAACCCACGTGCATACACTGGTTGTTGAAGTGACTCTAAAAAATTTTGAGGAGGCAGTCATCCTCTTCCTTGTCAAGTTTTTACTTCCCAGGTTTTTCTTGTTTCTTTCTGGTCTCTGTCATAAGTAGTTTTAGCCTAGTTTGTATTCCAGCATAGCTTGCTTTTCATTTCAAAGATTTTTTGTGTTTTCTAGCTTTTAAAACTTATTTTTAGCTTGAAATTTTAAGAAAAATGAGTTGCATTCATCAGTTTCTTTTAGAATCTTTTGTTATTTCTACTTTGATTGGAAGAAAATATATAAAAAAAAAAAACTTACTTTGTTAGATCTCTTTCTTTCCTGGCATTTTCTTTGCATTGTTATTTGAAAAAGAAAATAAATTAGCATAGTGTTGTGTTTTCTTCTCATCTTAAAAGCATTTCAAAAATAAATAAATAAATAAATATAATAATTCTTTTCCAGTGTTCATATAAGTTTCATCATTTTTTGCAAGAGTCTTAACACCATCAGTTGCACTATCGTACCCTTTTGAGTAAATCAAGCCAGTAAAAAGAACGCTAATTAAAATTTACTAGACGTTATGTTTGTAGGGTCCATCAACTAGATTAGGCTAGAGCCTTGATTTAGGTTGCAGAGGAAACTCTTCAAGGCTATAAAACAAATATACGAGTCTGTGTTAAGGAGTGTAGAAGTCCAGTAACGTGGAAATTATTCGGGACCCCCCTCTAGCACAGGGGCTAAACACGAGGTCGCGTGCGGAAAGGTAGCAGAGATAACCCCTCCAAAGACGGACCAAGCATAGTGGGGAATGCATATAGAGGACTTGTCTTGGGATTTCGTTGATCGCATTTGCCACGGAGCTTCGTGGGTCTCGAATCCGTTCGAGGTCCTCAGTCGTCTTTCAGAACAATTTCTTTCGATACCCTTGATAGGTTTCGGGCTTGATACCCTGCTCATTGCGGTCCACCCGACTGTCGATTGTACCCGCCCGATGATTGTTCACGAGATGACAACCTAGTTGTCTTTATTTTAGGGACTTACATAGGTGACAGTGGGGGTATACCACAGTACCTAAGGAAGACATCGGGGCACGCTTTGCAGAGTATACCCGAAGGGTGTTTCCGTATTCGAGTTGCACTTGCACCGATAAGTTTCTCTAGTGTTGGTTGGTGTAACTGTTCTTCCAACTAGTTAGTTGTTTGCTTGATTTTCCTTTAGGAACTTTTAGTGTGTGCTTTGTGCTCCCTAGTTTTCCATAGTGAGTTAGTCAATTGTAGATTTGGGTATCTGACCTAGGGTGGTAGACCGCCCACTCCACCGGTTGAGAGGACTTTTCAGTGTTCCGCTTAGAAACGTGGAGCCACCTCTTTATAGGCGTTGTTTTGATAACACTGGTTCGTCAGATTCAGTGTGTGAGACTTTTATGGACTTGAACAATCCTAAAAAGGGAGAACCTGTGCATAAGATCTTCATGGCTAAAGTTCCTGGTGATACCAACCAAGGAGCCCCTTCACAAGGGGATTCTTGTGCTTTTCCCTTCTTCGAAAATGTTGGTGTCCCTTTGATGGGCACTTTGTACATTCCTGGGTTGAATGTGGGACTACCGGTTTGGTTGGGTACCATTCCAAATGTCCTGAATGCTCTTGACGCTTCTCAGTTAAGCACCTTAAGTCATGGGCACCCTGTTGATGTTTCTTTGTCAGCAAAGTCTTCTCCTCCTCCTTCTCCTGCCTCTGGTGAAAGTACAATTACTAGTAACTGGAAGTCTAAACGAAATAGAAAGAGGAAGAATAGGAAGAAGAAATCACCAATCTCTGCGAGTCATGTTGGAGATAGGTCGACAACCTCTGCAAGTCACGTTGAAGACCAGCACTCAGCCTCTGCAAGTTATGTTGGGGGCACACACTCACCCTCTGCAAGTCATGCTGGGGGAAAAAGTCCAGTCACTGCTAGTCATACTGGTAATAGGTCTGTAGCCTCTGCAAGTCATGTTATCGACCCATCACTAACCTTTGCAAGTCATGTTGGAGATGTGCAACCAACCACTGCTAGTCATGTTGGGGGCATTAATTCTGTTGAGAAGCCTAGATGGATAGGACGTAAGCCTAAGTTCCCTTGTAAGCTTTGCAAGGGAGATTACCTTTACGCATTTGTGCCCTGGCATTCCAGAGGTACAAAGATTGTGGTCCCTGTCTACAAGCTCTTCTAATTCTGAGTCTTTTGAGGTTTCCTTGTCGTCTATTCAACCATTGGTTGAGAAAGTGGTCACGTTGATGCAGTCATCGGCTGATCCCACTCCTCTTTTGGGGGGTGAGGTGCCTTTAGACCTTGTATTCTCTTAGCCTATTCAACCATTGGTTGAGAAAGTGGTCATGCCGATGCAGTGATCAGCTGATCCCACTCCTCTTTTAGGGGGTGAGGTGCCTTTAGACCATGTAGTCTCGCAGCCTATTCATCCATTGGTTGCGAAAGTGGTCTTGCCGATGCAGTCATCGGCTGATCCCACTCATCTTTTGGGGGGTGAGGTGCCTTTAGACCATGTAGTCCCACAGGCTATTCAACCATTGGTTGCGAATTTTTTCATCCTGATGCAGTCATCGAATGATCCCACTCTTCTTTTGGGGAGTGACGTGTCTACTGACTATGTTTTTAGCATTTTTGGTTCAATACTTTCAGAACAAGGGGGCATTCCGCTCGTTCTGAGCACACTCCCTCCAAGCGCTAGGATGGTTTCCTTTGATTGGAATGACCTTGTTGAGCCTCGTCTTCCTTCTTCCGCACCTTTTCAAATAAGGGTTGAAGTTAATTCAATAAACATTTATCGATGTTTTGTGGATGAGGGATCCTCGGCAAGTATTTTATCCTCCTCAGTTTGGAAAGTCTTGGGATCTCCCGAGCTTGTGTCTTCTTCGCATGAGTTGTTGGTTTTTGACAGACGTCCTAGTGAATATTTGGGGGTTCTTCCTCAGTTACCTATATCTTTAGGTGGGAAGACTGTCCTTGTTGATGTTATAGTGGTGCAAGGCCCGTTAGCTTTCAATATGCTTCTCAGGTGTGATTATGTATATGCTATGAATGTTGTTGTGTCTACGCTCTTTCGGGTGATGCATTTCCCTCACAATGGAAACATTGTCACTATCGACCAGTTGGCATCTGATAATCACCATCCTAATTCGACATTATTTCAGACTACCCCTTTATATGTTCCTAGCGTTCGTGTAGACTCTACCCCGCCACGGGTTAATTATGTGGCATCTTATCCTTGATGTTCAATTGCTTCTGAGCAGGAACCTGTGAAATCATGTTAGCCTTCCCGAGACTTAGTCTCAACAATTGATCCATTGGTTTATCCAATGGGGGCATGGGAGCCATTGTTTCCCCCTCTTAGTACAAGTGGGCTTGAGTATCCTTTTGAGTCTGATCTCATTGTTTATAGATCCTCAAGCCCTCGTTCTTGTGATTCTTCGCTGATAGACTCTGCCAACCCTGGCCAGAAACTCCATCGTCATGTGGAGTATGGTCAGTTTACTTCACCCTTTGGGACTGTCGACTCTCATTTGCGTGATTTCTCCGATTTTGAATTTCCTTTAGATGAGGTTATCCTTGAAGCCATGACTATGGTTTCTATACCGAGGGAGGACTTACACCGTGGTTTGTGTTTTCTTCCGTTTTGGGAGACTTTCCAAGTTGACTATCGAAGAGACTCTTGGTCTGAGCCTAGCAGTGGGCTCTACCTGAACCAATTTCATACATGAGTCATAGCCCCCAACGGGTCTTCTTTTAAGCCCTTTTCAAACCCTCTAAACATGAAAAGATTGTCGAGCGATTTTGTGGCCTTTCACGCTCGTTAAATTGAAATTTGAAGTCACGTCTATCCAGCGGTAGTTTACCCCATTTTCGGTCCGGATGGTCAACTGTACAAACAAAGGTATACTCTAGAGGCTTCACATCCCTAGAAGAGTACCCTCAGGTATAATTTTAAGCCTTTTTCGGTCCTGAGGGACTAAATGTACAAAAAAGGAACCCCCACGGAGTCCATAGTTAAGCTCTTTTCAGACTCCCTAAAATTGAAAAGATCGTCAAGTGACCTTATTTTTTCACACTCGTTAAAATGGTCTAGAAGAACATTCCTGACGGAGTCCATAGTTAAGCTTTTTTCAGACTCCTTAAAAATGAAAAAATGACCGAGTGATCTTGTCTTTATCACACTCGCTAAAATGGTTTTGAATAGACGTCTTGTCGGTGCTAGTTTACTCATTTTTCGAACCAACTAGACTACCTTCGAAAAAGGTACCCCATTGGAGTCTCCTTTTACATTTTTTCAGACTCTCTAAATATGAAAAACCACCGAGCTTACCTTCTCTGGGCTCGTTAAACTTACATCAAAAGACGTTACCAATATGTGTTTTGTTAACCGCATTTGCATACCTGCATCTTTGGTCTAATGCCGGCTCCATTTTGCTCTCAACTGAACCATCTGAAGCATGCCTTATACGCAAGCCCTGTAGCACTTTGCCTCTACATCTTGACACCTTTGGCCCTTGGAGGATTTTTCCCGAGTGTCCTTTTCTTGCATATGTCCCTTTTCTCTGAGAATCCTTGTGTTTCGTGTGTTTGGAACTAGTATGTTAGCGACACTTGATCCTCCATTATAACATACCATTCTTTTATTCTTTTTGAAGCTTTCCAACATTATTGAAAAAGACAAAAAAATCAAATATACCCCAAAAAGAGGAAGGGAAAAGTATTTTCTTTTTATTTGGAAGCACAATGAGTCTCCCTTGGACAAAGCACATCCTTCTGTTTGTTCTTCAAGTTGTAGGATTTAATACGACCTTAGGAAGATGTTCTTTCTACATAGAGCTCTGTCCTCCTCCATTTGGTTATCCTTCCAAACATATGGAGAGTTTGTGTTGCCTCTTGCATCGTGAACTTATGTCAAATGTTATGCTACTTGAGTCTCATCAGTTGTTGTGCTATTGTTCAAGGGAAATTTTACCAAGCTTGAGTCGGCCCCTCTGCAGTTTGTCCCTTGCCATCATGCCTGGCCATCCCAAAAGTCCAATCAAGTCTTTGTTCGAGATCAATGTAGCCTTCAGTCTGTTCATCAAGATCCTCTAGTCAATGACTGACGAGCCATCAAAGACCTCTGGGTAGTGAATTCGTACACTCATATTACACTCCTACCCGAGTTTTGAATATTTTGAAGTAGTTGCTCGAGCTCTGAAGACCTCATCTCCAGCCATCAGGCCTCATCAGCTTCTAGAAGATGGATGCTCTACATGTATATCTTTTTGATTTCGAGATGTAGCTCCGCTGTGTATTGCTCGCGGCTACACTTTATATAGTTATATGACATGGATCTACAGTGTATTTGATTGGTAGCCATGATTTTCTTTCATCCCGAGCATGGGTATGCCTGTCTCAGTGAGACAATTATTATTTTGCAGATGGCACCTCCCGAATTATGGTCCCTAGGCTCACCGGTTTGATACGTTGATAAAGATTGATAATGTATTTCGGCCATCAGATGCTCTTTTGACCTCACACATTAGGGGGCATTTGTTATAACCCTAATTTTCACCAAACATGCTTACCTGGCATCAAGCCATCTCATATTCCTTCTTTGCCAAGCCACCACTAAAGAGCTCTTCTAAAAAACTCCATTTTTAAAGGCCCACACACTCTGCTCCACTACAGCCCGCGTGTATCTATTGTGTCCATGCTGATTGACCCACTACAACCTGCATGGACCTTCAAAAGCACGAAAAAATGAAAGTTGTCGACGGAACACACAGCTTTGGGCAAGTTAACTAAACCTTTTGACCATGCATGGCCGGTCATTCGACTAAATACCTAGCTCCTTCTAGCCTATAAAACAAGGGGTAGGGGTCCCATTTGAAAGGAGGAGAATCATAGTAAAGAAACTATACCCGATTAAGCATTCCCTTTGTCCCAACCTTTAGCCATCCTTGTGCAAAGAATCATAGTAAAGAAACTATACCCGATTAAGCATTCCCTTTGTCCCAACCTTTAGCCATCCTTGTGCAAAGAGAAGTATAAAGAAAAGCAGTTGAAAGACAGTGGAAGAAGAGCCCAGGACCAGGATCGAGGAGTAGTAGCCAACTTTATCACTGTAAGGTATCATTGTGAAGTTAATAAAAGAATTGTTTTTCCCATCCCGCCATATGAGATTGTCATTATTGGAATATTGATTGTATGCTTGATTAAATCTCTAACCCGTTATGTCATAGATCAAATGCATGTGGAGTTCTTTGTTTGTCTTTAGTGAATTCAGGTCAACATTGGGAGGAGAGTTGCAGTCAAAGAACGACCAATCACGAAAAGGGATCGACATCAAACACAAAAAATAAGGTACGTCAACTTAATCTCTTGAGCCTTGTATTTACATATGAGTAATGGGGGTTTAGGCATGGGATGATGGTAAAAAGTAAGAATCTTTAGGTCATTTTTGCATGCATGATAAAACCCGTAGTGCTAGTCCATAGGAGGGATTTCCCACCCACAACAACTGCACTTCTGGAAAGCGCAAAGCGCTATCTCTTTTGAGCTTTGATCTCTGCATATTGTTCACTCCTCCTCCTAAGCTTACACTTCTTTCCTAGCTTTGATCTTTGCATACTCACGCTATTCCTCTTGAGATTTGATTTTCATACTGTTCGCTTCTTCTCCTGAACTTATGCTTTTCCTGTTTGTCGTCATTGCTTCTTTCCTCATTGCTTCTTTTCTTGCCTGTAAACATACCATCGTCGTTGTTGTTCTTGTTTTCCATCGTTGTTGTTGTTATTCTTTGCTTCCCTATTTTCCATCGTTGTTCTTGCCATCAATGACAAGCGCACTTTTCCTGTAAACATGCCAACAACTTTGACCATAGATCGCTATTCCCCAGGCTCGTTGCATAGACGAGTAAGAGAAAGAGAGGAGAGAAGAATATTTCGGGCCCGTGAGGCTGGCCCGTGGTGGGAAGATTGATGCACATGACCATATGCCTTGCTCACCGTAATCTTTCCAAACATGCCTCTCATTATGGCGCCACAAGGCTCATGGCGTTCAACCTCAGGTTGAATCCTCTTGTGATCACTTCCAATATTGACGTATCTCGAGAGCTCCTGAGCTCCCTTTTCTTCATTGACAGCTCGGTCAAATAGTCTGCCAAAGAGCTCATGTTCGAGCACGGGATGGGCTTCGCTCCCTATGGGGACTACTGGTGAATGTTCATGCAAATATCGGCCACACACCTCTTTGTGCTTCATAGAATATTGGCCCATGAGACCGGCCACGAGGTCGATGCTTTGAAAATGTTGAATTTCTCTCCCTTGGTTGCATACAGAAGAGGGTTTTCAACAAGCCGACGGATCAAGTGTTTCTTTGCAACGTTCTCTCTTAGTTTTTTTTGTTGCGTACGATTGCCTCTGGTACATGCACGGGTTTCTTTGCTAGAAGATCGATTCTGACTGCCATTGAAATCTTCTAGTTTACTGGTTTTTCAAGAATCCCGACCTTCTGGAACAACGAAGAATGCACGGGTTTTGTATCTCCAAAGATAACGCTCTGTGATCCGAATGCCATGTAGATTTTCATGATGTTGGGCGTTGCTTACTTGCAAGGATTCTGGTCGGTTCGACTTTCTTTGTGAAAGACAACACACACCACCACTTTCATCTTGTTTGGTAGAGCCCTCAGATATGTGTTTTCAAAACGCAACAAAGAGAAGATTTGGATCTTTCTGATCTGTTGTGTATGAAGATAACTCAAGGACCGTACTACCGCGTTCTGAGCAGAGAAGGAAGTCGATCCCATCATTCAAGTGGAGAATCCCTCCTTCCAAATCATTTGGACAGCTCAGACAATTCTTCCTGACAACAACAGAGCTATCAGTGGGCAGGTGAGAGAGGCCAGTCTCACTTTCCACCTCAAAGGCGCAGTTCCAGATCTGATCTCCATGAACATTGAAGATAGTCTGATTGAAGCCTTCCATCATTTCAAAATATATGACTAGAACTAGTTATTCTAGAGTGTTCATCCATAATTTCATCATGGATTTCACATGATATTCTGGATCCTTTCCCGCATTTTTCATCCTAGATGTCGTTGTCTGGGATCGATGCCTAGTCCAAAACCCTAACGGACACACCCAATTTTTTCTTGATATAGAGATCCAAGTCTCTCCTTCTTGCAATCTTGCGGATATGCAGCTTCTGGATCTGCAACACACCTCATGGTTTGATATGTAAAAATATTTGTGTGCAAAGTGTTGGCACTGTAGGCTATCGTTCCCTGTTGAACAAAACGTTGGTGCTCTATGATATCGGATTTCACAATGTTTGGATCAAGTAACCCATTTGGTGCAACCAATCAACCTGCTTTTGGTGCAACTACCACACCTGCATTTGGTACCACAACCCCTACATTCAGGTCCACAATTTTTGCCAACTTTTGGGGCTTCCAGTAATCCTTCCTTCGGTTTTGGAAGCACCACCACTTTTTGTCAATCACCTCCAACATTTGGTGCAACATCAAACTTGTTTGAAAGAAGGCCTCTTGTTTCATCTTTCTCCCTCAGTCGTGCCTTTGATTGGTTTGGGGAGAACACGGTTCAAAACCATTTTTTATTGTGTATGAAGTGCTTTATTTTATTTTGGAGGCTCTTTGGCATTTTTTTTCCAATTTATTGCATTTTGAAAGTTATTGGGAGAATTCTTTGCCTTAACTCTTCAATAAGGCCTTCATTTTATGTGTGTTCTTTGAAAAGAGCATTTGGTTCATTTGGTTCTATTTCCAGCGATTGGTTGAACACCACGTTTGATGTCTCTTTGAGATTCTTTTTTTTCCAAGAGCTCGATAAATGAAGAGAATTCATTCCTCACTTGTAAATGGGTACCTAAAATGGCCTTGTTTTCCAGGATCCATATCAAGGATTGTTGTCCATGATGAACCTTATTTTTTGTACCTCTCGCTCTGCACCTTTGAGTAGTGGATTTTGTGCCACTCGTGTGGATAGTTTTAGGAGTGTAGCCAGAGATTTGTGTTCGTGTACTGCCTTCTTTCACAGTGTCTTGGAGCTTCGCTGCTTTGGAGTGTTTCTTGCTTAGGTTGTTTTTCATCTTTTTTGCCTTTAGCTTGTACTCCATATTTAGTCATCAATTGTGACATCCATTGCCATCATTTTTTTCACTTAGTTCAACATTGTGGGGGGATGTTGTGCAATGCTTCCTCAGGTGATTTTTTACTCGCCATGTTCGTTCGAGATCAAGTGTCTTTAGAGTGAGCCTTGTACATAGCACTAATTCCTATATTGACTCGGTGGTTGCAACAACTAGTGACCCATGCACTCCGGTGAGATGGATTGGCATCTATAAGAACACTCATTTTATGACGTTTTTGTCCACTGTATAGGAGTACCTCATATTTCAGAGGACCAGTCTCGTTGCTTGAGAAATTTGAAATTTGGATTTCTACATGGATATTTGATGGAGTTGAGAGCGTGGGGAAATTGACCCTCTTTAGCGTTTTGGCCATACTTCATGTTTGGATTTTTCATCCTCCACATGCCTCGATGATCTTTTGATGGTTGATGGTGTTCGCTTCGATTATGGTTCTTCACCACCACCTATTTTTCTGAAGCACGTATGTGGTGGTTGTCAATGTTTACCATTCTTGTGCCTCTACAACGGAACCTCTTTTACTTCAGAATTCAAACATGTTCTTTGAGGATGCTTGGTCCTCTTCTTCAGATTTTGGTCATACTTCCTCCACATGCCTCGAGCTCTTTCTTTTCAATGCATCTTTGTGGGATCTTGTTTAGTTTAAGCTTCAACGCCACTTTAAACATTGGTATTTTTTTCTCTTTTGGAGAGGATTTTTCTCCTTTTCTCCAATTATAA
>ML788303.1:212335-232202 GCA_009831015.1 Picea engelmannii
TCAGAGGCCTACTATGTTTTATAACCTCTATAGTGTCAGGGGTGAAGTCAAGTCTTCTTGCCTTTTTCTTAGCTTGTCTACTATAAGAGGCTCATGCAGTATCCTTATCATTCTTTACACTCTATTATAATGATATCTTTCCTTTTCCCTTCTTTTTTGAGTTATGAGACGTTGTATTGGATATTTTTTCACTTGAAGAAGGAGGATCTTTCCCTGTTTTAGGAGTACTAAAAGATTCTAAGGCAATCCCTGCTGATAATAAGAAAGACTCACAATCTGTGTTTTTCTTCTTAAGTTATTCTAGTACTAGAATTTTAATGAGGTAAAAATGAAATATGTTATGCTCTATCTGCTTAGTCATAGCCTACACACACAATTTTATCAACAATTATGGAAAAAAAAATACACACTCTTTTTTGAATTATTTGGGCTAAGGAGGAAGGTTAAGTGTGATATATTTTCATATTGTTGAAGAAGATTGAAACTGGTGGTTTGCATATTCAATAATTCTAAATAGGACCTTGACAACTGTTCTTAGAATGAATAAGAGTAAATAGTGTGTTTTTCTTGTGTTTTCAAAACACAAAAACTTCTCTGGGATAGAAGTGAACTGTTAAGACAATGAAGTTGTGTCACCCTGTTGATAATAGGAAAGACTCCCAGTGTGTGTTTGTCTTCTTAAGTTATTCTAGTACTAGAAGTTTAATGAGGGGAAAATGAAATATGCTATGCTCTATCTGCTTAGTCTTATCCTATACACAAAATTTTATCAACAATTATGGAAAAAAAATGCACTCTTTTTTGACTTATTTGGGCTAAGGAGGAAGGTTAAGTGTGATACATTTTCATCTTGTTGAAGAGGATTGAAATTGTTGGTTTGCATATTCAATAATTCTAAATAGTCCCTTGACAATTGTTCTTAGCATGAATAAGAGTAAATAGTGTGATTTTCTTGTGTTTTCAAAACACAAAAACTTATGTTGGATAGAATTGAACTATCAAGACAATGAAGTTGTGTCACCCAATTTATGTACTTTGAAAGGAATTAAAATTAGGGTTTATGGTTTACATGATGAATTG
This sequence comes from Picea engelmannii, assembly GCA_009831015.1. Lineage (NCBI taxonomy): Eukaryota > Viridiplantae > Streptophyta > Pinopsida > Pinales > Pinaceae > Picea > Picea engelmannii. The sequence goes on from ML788303.1 coordinate 213,416, forward strand.
ATGATGGAAACGAGTGGGTGTGTGAGTCATCTTTGAGTCCAGAAACGCTCCCATATCGTTAAGGCATGTGAATAGTCTATCCATGTGAAATTTCAGTGCATATGAAAACAATATGTGAATATTTCAACGTTGGTCCCATCCATGAGTACAGGTCATTGACATTTCCCATGTCTATTCCTAGTACAATATCTTTTTGGTGTTCCTTATAAAATTAGTTCGACACACACGTTCCTGCATCTAGTACCATATCATCACCCCTCAAATGGATTGAAAATGACCTAAAAATGGTGACCAATGTTGGAAATCCATGATAGAAGGCAGTTGTTGACAAAGTAAAGTGTTTATTTGATAGAATGTGATCTCAAATACAAATTCGAGTTGTTGATGCAATAATATGACAACAATGATGACATTTACGATCATGGTGGTATAAATATGAATGAGTTTATCTTGGTTTCAAGAATAATTTATCCTCTACTAAACAAGGCCGACCACGTGAAGGCGGAAGCTCATATGGCCCCTCCCCTCCCCCTCACATCACTCTCAATTCCCCAATACTACCCAATGTATAAAATACAAAATAATCGAAAGCAACAAAGTAATTATATTCATGCATAGAAACTACCAATTATTTTTTTAATGAAGGTCAATGAAATTATGTGTTTGTAAATGATATTTTTAGTTTACCACATACTCTAGTATGGTGACTATTTTTAGGTTTCACATAATAATTAAACAACATGTAACATATGATATAAAAATTAGCATAAAACTTAAAAACATGTAATTAACCCATGACATAAGTAAATTATTTTAAGAGAATAATTCAGACAAATTAAAATATATAGTTACGTGCCCGATTCAAATCAACATTTGTATCATTCTTATTTTTAATATTCTTCTTCATTGAACTCGACATTTTTATCATCATTCGGTTCAGAAAAGAAGTTGAAAGGATTGACGATATCATCATCGTCATAAATGTATTTTTTTAGCATATTTTCATCGACATGATCATCATCAAGATCAATTGCATTGTCTCATATGCCTGGTTCATCTTCTTCATCTTGTTCGTCTATCGACTCATGATCTTCCAGCTTTGTCTAATCTGGCCTATCAACTTCTTCTTCAATATCATCTTCTTTGTGTACATGGATATATTGTTAGGGACCTAACCCCTCACGTAGGTAGAATAATATATTTTCATGTAATAAAGGTCAATATTAATAAGGCCTAGCAATAAGGAAGAATAAGTCCAATGTAAGAAGACCTAACAGAAGCTTTCGTTTCTAGAAGGATCTTCCTATAGATGGTTCTTTTGATAGACATATTTAGTATAAATAGGAGTCGAGGGTATGAGAACTTTTGTTTTGGATATTATTGTAATAGAGCTCTACTCTGCTGGCGGTTGCCCCCTCGAAGAGGCAAGTGAACATTGATCTTAGTAATCAAAGTGTTCTTTCTGGTATTATTCTTGCATCATTTTGATATTATTGTGGTGTTGTTCTGGTTATATTGTTGTTCATCTGCCATTTATAGCTATTTATTTTTGTTCTGCATACTTTTTATATCTGGAATATTACAAGTGGTATCAGAGCACCTTTCTCAACAGAAAATTGTGGGTTAATTTTTTCAGGGTAGAGACGTATTCCGACATCTTTAAGCTACAAAGATCTGTCGTTACGCACATAAACCCATGGTTGGGGATTCATACAAACAAGAAATACAAGTGGTACTTAAGCACACATCTGTTGGCCGCCCTTGTAACCCATGTTGGTACCCTTTCGAGTGGTAGCGCATCAGACAACACTTGTATACGGATCGACCTATATCTCATGAAGCCTTCCATAGATAAACTGATCGGTCGCTTGAATTTTATAGTGTTACCAAGAAAAGCACTCAAGAATATACTCTCTAGTACCTGGGTAGTTGGGTAGTACGGCTAAGGGCATAGTCTAGCCTCCTTAGTTGGTGCCCTGAGATATTGGGCTGAGTACTACTGTTGGACCCCGCACGTATATCAAATATTTATAGCACAGGGAAAATCCTTGTTTGTAGAATCCTTGAATACCTAACCCTTGGGATGGAAACAAAAACAGAACATACAAGATCTATTGCGGCGCAACTGTGTCTCCTTCATTCGAGTTGTGAAATTACTACACATTTCTTCATGTTAAGCATTTGGCCATTTCATCACTAAAGTATTCTTCAGACCGAAGTATAACTATACAAGAGTAAATTAAAAAAAAAAAAAAAGAGAGTATGGATTTTGTTGGCACCATTATTTGAGACCTATTCCGTTGGATTTCTCTCTTCTCCCTTATCGTAGTCATACCTATCATTTTTCAGCAATTTTTTTTTCTTGTGGACTCGACCCCCTTCCAACACCCTTATTTTGACTTTACTCCATTGGATTCCACTCGTCGCCATGATCGTTGTGATACACTTAACCCATAACCCATTTTCTATGTGGTCCCACCCGCCCCTTTTCGTGTTCCCTCATCATCATGGCCCATACCCGTAGCCAAGACTTGGAAGCTCGCTTCATTACCTTGCACTCTAATTTCATAGAAACCCAACAAGAAGTGCGACAACTCAGTGCCAATATTTCCACCATCAATCAAAATATGCATTCCTCCATCTTCGCCTCAATCGTGGAACTCAAAGAATAGATCAAACAAGACATTACTACCCAACTTGAATAAGTCACTACGATGATCTGTGCCAAGATGCATATCCCTGCAGATATTCCCTTATCTAACCCACCTTTGCATATCAAAGGTGAAACTTCCTCTCATTCCTAGAATTTTCATCCCCATCACTTTTAGCGTGACCTACGCCTTCCGCGTGTGGATGTGACCAAATTTGATGGATCGAATCCCACTAGCTGGGTAACTCAAATGGAACATTATTTCTCTTTGTATGACATTACAGATGAGTTGGCCAAACTCCGGTATGGTGTTCTTCATCTAGATCAAGAACGTTGTCAATGGTGGCAGTGGAGAAAAAATGACCACCAAGGGTATGTGGCTTGGAAACACTTTTTGGCAGAGCTTTATGAACACTTTGACACTGACACCAACCATTTAGGTCGTTTGACAAAGTTGAAACAATCTAACACCGTGGAAGACTTTATAGCTTCTTTTGAGAGACTGACTTTTCGTACAAAGGGCATGTCTAATGTTTTTTTTCGAGAATGTTTTATCAGTGGCCTCAAGGATGATATTCGTGCTCATGTCCTCATGGCTCGGCCTCAGAGTTGTGTGGCCGCTACTAAAATAGCTAAGGAAGCACAACGGGTTGTCTCTTGTCAAAACATAAAACCCTCCTTTATTCCTCGCACTAAACCAATAAATCCCACTCCTCCTCCTACTCCACTAAAGATCCAGAAATTGACTAGGGCCGAAATGGATGAACGTAAACTCAAAGGCCTTTGTTATAATTATGATGACAAATATTTTTCGGGACACAAGTGTAAGGAACAAAATATTTTTATGGCCATCTCGGAGGATGTTTCGGAAGATGATGTTGAGGCTCCCCTTGTGTCTGTGTCACTTGAACCCACTAACATAACCCCTCTCTCACACCCTCCCGAAGTAGAACCGGTCATTTCCCTAAATGTTCTCACTAGATTCTCTGCTCCCCAAACCCTCAAGCTCATTAGTTACATCAAGCATAGGAAGGTCATCATTCTTGTTGATAATGGAAGAACCCATAATTTTATTCATCGCCGCATTGCTAAAGAAAATAATTTATATATCCGTGCAGTGAATAATTTCCAAATCATGATTTCCAATGGTGGCTCCATGAAATGTGGAGGGTGTTGTGAAAATGTGTCTCCAAATCGGTGAATACCACCTGAAATATTATATATTTTCTATCGACATGGGAGGTTGTGACATTGTGTTGGGTGCAGAATGGATAAGGACTTTGGGTCCCATTCTCATGGATTTTAAGGAATTAACCATGCAATTCAACCAGGAGGGCCAACAATATAAGTTCCAAGGCATCATCGTCAGTTCCTAGGATATCATTAGTTCCCATATCATGGAAAAGCTTCTCAAAAAAGTTCATTCTGGCATTATTTCCCAACTCCATGCCATGCAAGCAACTAAGACACCATCTATGTCGCAGGACCTCCAATCCATCCTCTCTAAACATCAAGTGGTTTTTTCCACTCCCCAGGGACTTCCTCCTTCCCGTGGTGTTCATGATCATTCCATTCCCCTTGTCCCAGGAAGCCTTCCTCCCAATATATGTCCCTATCGTCACCCATTTTCCCAAAAAAATGAAATTGAGAAAATGGTTCAAGAATTGCTCGACGCAAGTGTTATATGCCCTAGTACGAGCCCCTACTCTTCTCCTATGGTCATGGTCCTTAAGAAAGAAGGTTCTTGGTGCATGTGTCCTAACTTTAGCGTCCTCAACAAACTCACTATTAAAGACAAATTTACCATTCCTGTCATTGATGACCTCTTGGATGAATTAAGTGGCGCCCATTTCTTTACTAAACTTGATCTTCGTTATGGCTACCACCAGATCCGTATGAAAGAGGTAGACATTCCTAAGACTACCTTTAGAACTCATGAGAGCCATTATGATTTTTTGGTCATACCCTTTGGCCCGTGTAATGCTCCCTCCACTTTCCATAGCCTCATGAATCATGTCTTCCGTCCTTTTCTTTGTCATTTTGTCTTAGTTTTCTTTGATGATATCCTCATCTACAACAAAACCTGGACCTCCCATCTTGCTCATATGGATCGATTTCTCCATCTACTCTCTCAACAACAACTTTTCCTCAAACAATATAAATGTGCTTTTGGTGCCTCGAAAGTCGAGTACTTGGATCATCTTGTTGACAAGTCTGGCATCAGGGTGGATCCTAAAAAGATTGAAGCTATGCAAGATTGGCCTCACCCAAAGACTCTCAAAATCTTGCGGGAATTTCTGGGTTTAGCATGTTATTATCGCAAGTTTGTTAAAAATTATGGAAATATTGCGACACCTCTCACTGCACTCCTTAAACAGAATTCTTTCACTTGGACTCCAATAGCTGCTCAAGCTTTTCAAACCTTGAAGATGGCCATGTGCACCACTCCAGTCCTGGCCCTTCTTGATTTCAAAAAGACCTTTGTCCTAGAATGTGATGCTTCTAAGAAAGGAATTGGCATTGTCCTTATGCAAGAGGGTCAGACTTTGGCCTTTACCAGCAAACAACTATCTGAGAGAAATTTGGGAAAATCAATCTATGAAAAGGAAATTTTGGCTATTCTTCATGTCGTGGATCTTTGGCGCCCTTATATATTGGGGAAATGCTTCCAAATTAAGACAGATCATCAAAGCCTCACGTATTTTATGGAAGAACACATTTCCTCCCCTGGGCAATAAAAATGGGTGACTAAGCTCTTTGGATATGATTATGAGATCATTTACAAGAAAGGCAAAGGCAATGTGGTTGCTGATGCACTTTCTAGAAAATACAAAGATGAAGGGTCCCTTTTTAATCTCTTTCATTGTACCAGATTGGCTCCAAGCTGTTCGTTGGGAATGGCTACACGATCCAAAAATTTCACATCTGATACACCAATTGTAGTCCAATTCTCCAATTTCCCCAGGGTACTCTTGGCTCAATGATGGGCTTCGATACAAATGTCGTTTGTATTTAAGTAAGCAGTCAAAACTTAAATCCATGGTACTTTCTGAGATTCATGCTACACCCACAGTTGGGCACTCGGGGTTTACCAAAACGTATGACCGAGTCAAACGTTTTTTTTTCAGGGAGGGTATGAAACAGGACGTTCGTAATTTTGTGGTTGAATGTGATGTGTGTCAACACAACAAGTGTGGAACATTCAAATCTTCTGGCACAATACAACTGCTTCCGATTCCACCTGTTATTTGGCAGGATATCTCTATGGATTTTATTGTAGGCTTACCTAAATCGGGAAATAAATGAGTCATCATGGTGGTAGTTGATTGTCTTTCCAAGTATGTTCATTTCTATGCTCTTCAATACCCATTTACATCATCCATTGTTGCTCAAATTTTCATTGATTAGATCTTCAAGCATCATGGCATGCTGCATTCTATTGTTTCTGATTGCGACTCAACTTTCACCAACAATTTTTTACAAGACCTATTCAAACTACAAGGCACCCAATTGCATCTCAACACATCTTATAATCCCCAGACTGATGGTCAAACTAAAGTTTTCAACAAATGTTTGGAAAAATATTTGAGGTGTTTTACATTGGAAAGGAAGAATGAATGGGCTCAATGGTTACCACTAGCTGAATGGTGGTACAACACTTTGTACCATATAACTATGAGCATGACTCCTTTTGAAGCGGTATATGGACAAAAGTCACCTTTAGTTCTCTCATATTTTCCAGGTGTCTCGAAGGTCCAGGCAGTTGACCAAATGCTTACAATTCGAGAGGCTATTCTTTGTACCCTCAAAGAGAATTTGGTCATGGCCCATAATTGCATGAATCAACAAGCATATCAAGGTCACTCTGAACGTCAATTTGTATAATGGGATCATGTGTTTCTTTGACTGCAACCTTACAATCTAAATTCCCTCAAAGATGACCATTGTCAGAAATTGGCACCCAAATTTTATGGTCCTTATATCGCTATCAAGCGTGGGACAGGTGGCCTATCTGTTAGCTTTGCCCAACCATTCTAAGTTCCATCATGTTTTTCATGTTTCCTTCTTAAAGAAGGTGATTGGAACTAAGTGCCAAACTCAAACCAACCTTCCTGAGTTGGACGACTAAGGATCCATTTGGCTACAACCACAAACAGTTTTGGACCAACGTGAACGTCGATTGCGTCAGTGAACCATCAAGGAAGTGTTAGTCTAGTGGAAAGATACAACTCCAACAGATGCCACTTGGGAACCCACTACCATTCTGCAGCAATTTTCCCATCTCAAGCCTTGAGGACAAGGTTGGTTTTAAGGGGGAGGACATGTTAGGGACCTAACCCCTCACGTATGTAGAATAATATATTTCCATGTAATAAAGGTCAATATTTTTTTATTTTTTTTAAGTAAAAAGGTGAATCTTGTTATATTAAAGCTTCAAAAAAGAAATACACCATGACATATAGGTGCCAGCTGTCCCGCCTATGCAGGAAACTAGGACAGCTGGCCTGTCTAAAATAGCATGCAAAATCAAACAGCTCGTTTCGCCACCCTTCCCGGAGGAAACCAGGGTGCATGTCCATTTTCATCAACAGTTTAGTAAGGCCTATGCTAACGCTAACCAGGAAAATAACTAAAGAGCTACAACTCTGATAAACATCAAAAGAAATGGAGTTGGAGACCATGCAAAACAGAAGAACCTATTCACCGGAGTCCTCGCAGTCGTCCTTCGCCTTGCCGTTGCTGGCAGGAATGACATAAAGCTGAGCACAGGTGGGGCATTGTCGTCGAGGTGTGGCACTGGAGTAGGCTGCGTATAGCATGTCCAAGCGTTGGATAACGCGGACAACTCTGAAAATTTGATCATCCACCAGACTGCGGACCTCAATGATCAGGTTCAGGTGCTCCGGGTGTAGGAGTGGTGGCGGGGGTGGCGACTTTGGTTTGGCATCCGTTTCCTGGTGACCCTGCGTCTTCCTCTGTGGCTGCGAGTCGGTGTTTCTTTCCGACATCTCCTCCTTTACCAGGCAAGTGACAAACTCTTCATTAGGAGCTTCATTGGGACCGTAAGTCTCTCTCGAACTGGGCGGTGGTGTTGCTTCTTCAATGCACGCCGGGGGGTTCCAATTATCTGGAACTGTAAACATTCAACTCTCAGAGAAGTCTGGTGAGAGCTCCATGGTTGGAATTTCCTCGACGTAAGTTCTGGGGGGCGAATTTGTTGCTATGGTCACCCTGCGTCGCTTCCTCTTGGCCAGGACCAGAGCCCGTTCAAACCGCTTGTGTCTTTTCCTCCTGGAATCAACCGCGTACCAACCTGCTCCTCTGCGGGGTCTCCCCCTCGCTCGCGGCATAGTGAGAATGAGGACCAATGCAAGGATGTCTCCTGTGCTTCTATTCCTGCTCTGCTCGGTGAGCTTCAAATACATTCTAAGAGTTCCGGTGAGGCGGATAATGGCATAAACAATGGCTGCAGCCATTAAAGCCGAGAGCTTAATGCTCTGGTTGGTCGGCCTGTGCTTGCGCGTGAGAGGCCCCATCGATAGACGTAGGCCGACGGAGGTGAGAGCCTTCATAAATGGCTATGGTGTGAGGGCAGTTGGCCACCATAAATGGCCTCTCCCTGCGCGTCTCCACGTGCCCCTTCCTTTCTGCGTGGCACCCCATCCAGGGGTAGGAAATCTTTGCTGGCCAGGAGTTGGCATTGTTTGGATATGTCTGAAGCTTCAGAGCTTCTAGCATCCCATATTATTTGTTCAGTTTCCCCGTGGACTCCTTCGTTTGCCAGGTAATCAGCCACTCCATTTGCCTCCCTCTTAACATGGGAGGGGATGATGCTAATGTTGTCCCCGAGTATGTCTTTGAAGTCCTCGAGCATCCCTACTAGGCGCCAACTGGGAGAGATTTTTTGTGGATTTCCCCCATGTAGGATCTTGGTGATTAGCTGGATGATGATTTGTGAGTCTCCCTCCAAAATTATTTTGTGGCTAGGCAGGGTTGCTGCAGTTCGAAGGCCCTGTAAGAGGCCAGTTAATTCCGCTACATTGTTTGTGGTCTCCCCCAAATACCCTGCTGTCAGAGTTAGAATTTCCCCTTTAGAGCTCCTGATCACAGCTCCGTAGCCTGCGGGTCCAGGATTTCCTTTTGAAGCTCCATCAAAGTTGATCTTTATGAATCCTGTTGGGGGAAGGGTCTAGGTGGTTGGGTTGGGGATTCGATTCTTGGGAGATCTGATTGCCAGTGAGTCATTTAGTTTGAGTTGCCAACTTTGGAGGGTGCATAATTCCTCCCGGTTGCATTCCTTGTCCCCAGGTTTCCATCTCTTACATCTGATTGTTTCTTTGATGAGAGTGGCAGCTCTGTCCCAGGTTAGCTCCGGAGTGGAGTCCTTGGAGTGGAAGATGCATTTGTTTCGCTCCTTTCATATTTTCCAGAGAATAAATCCTGGGAGGAGTTGCCAGATATAGTTCAGAATGGGGTTGTTATAATTCTCGATAGTGTCTCTGATGCTGCCTCTGTTTTGATTGGATCTGCGCATGATTTGAGCTCCCTGGTCCCAGACAGATTGACTGTAATGACAGCCGTTGAAAATATGTTCCTTGGTTTCTTCTTGGCATTGACATAAGACACAAATTGAGGGCCCAATGAATCCCTTTTTCCTGAGATTATCCCATGTTAGAATTCTATTATGGATGATTAAGCAGAGGAAAGTAGAGACCTTTGGCCAAAGTGACTTATTCCAAATTTTTCTCCAGATGTTGTCCATTTCCTGATTGTGGTAATTGCCTTGTAAGTAGTAGGCTTCTTTTACCGAGAAATTGCCAGAAGCGGAGTGCCCCCATCTGAGGATGTCTAGCCCCTCCTTAATGAGGATTTTCCTGTGTCCTGCTTCATAATGCCAGGCTGACAAGTTTAGATCGGGTGGGATTCCTAGATCTTGGCTGGAGGTCTTCCATTGCCGCCAAGTCTGACTCGCTTCTAGAGGTTTCCAAAGATCCTTTACCTTAAGTGAAGGGGCTTGATTAAGAGCTTGTTGGAGGGGTGTGAGCTCTGCTAGTTCATTTAGAGGTTTAAGTTGTTGCCACAAGTCTTGCCAGAACCCTGCACTGTCTGCATTACGTATTTCCCAGAAAGCATGTTTCTGTATTATGTCTTTATTTTGCCAAGYTGTGTTCCAAATGTTCGAACCCTGTATTCGAACGTTGTGTCTGATCAGTTGATCAACCTGCATGGAGGGAGCGTATTTATTCTTCCAGATTTGTGCCCATAATGCATCTGGTGTTTTCATCCATCTCCACCATATCTTGGCCCCCATTCTCTGGTTGAGCTTTCCCGGGTCTTGAAGCCCAAGGCCTCCCATGATTTTTGGAGTGCAGACCTTATCCCAGCTTACCAGAGCCCATTTCTTATTGGGCTGCAGACCTTGCCAGAGGAAATTTCTCTGGATGTTTCTGACAGCTCTAATGATTTGCTTGGGAGCTGCTAAGGCGGTGAAGATATAGGTGGGTAGGGTCTACAGAACTGATTTTAGCAGGACCAATCTGACTGCAATGTTTAGAGGTCTGAAGGTCTAGTTGGCCAGTCTGTTTGAGATAGAAAGGAGGAGGTTGTCCCAGGAAATGGATTTGGTTGGCGCTCCTGTGAGAGGAATGCCCAGGTAGTTGGATGGAAGGGAACTCCTGGGGATGCCCATGATTTTGGAAATGTGTAGCTGAACTGCAATGGGAGTGTTGAAAAAGAAAAGCTTGGATTTATCTAGGTTCAATGTCATGCCCGAGGCTTCAGTGAAGTCAGAAAGGATGGAGTTGAGCTTAAGGGCTTCACGCATAGTGGGAGAGTTCATAAGAAGGGTGTCATCGACGAATTGGCTGTTTGAGGGGGCTGGCCTAATGTTATGCAAGGGTAGGCCTTTGAGGGCGCCTTCCAGAACCGTTGATTTAATGTAGCGACCCAGGCCTTCTGCCATTAGAACAAAAAGGAAGGGTGATAATGGATCCCCTTGTTGTATGCCTCTAAAGGCCGAGAAAGGACGGGAGGGGACTCCATTGACTAGGATTGAGAAGAAGGCCGAAGAGGTGAGATTCAAAATCCAGTTTACCCAATCTTGATCAAAGCCAAAGGAATTTAGGATAGCTCTGAGGTATTGCCAACTAGCTTTATCAAAATCTTTTGAGAGATCAAGTTTGATTAACATACTTGGGGTTTTTGTTGATTTGAGAGAACTGATCACCTCATGTGCTAGTATGACGCTATCCATAATCTGTCTTCCTTTGACATAGCCAGTTGGTTCTTTGGAAATGACATATGGAAGTATCGGCTTGAGTCGGTTTGCAATCACCTTGGTTATGACCTTGTAGATCACATTGCATAAGGCTATGGGTCTGAACTGTTTGGGGTTTGTGACTCTTTCTTCCTTTGGGATGAGAGTGAGGAAGGTTGCGTTGAAAGCCTGGAGAACTTGACCCGATGTTCGTGATTCCTCGACGACCTCCCAGACATCCTTTCTTATAATGTCCCAACAGTGATGGAAGAAGTCTGTAGTGAAGCCATCGAGGTCTGGGGCTTTTCCTGGGGGGATATCTTTTACTGCCTAGTCCACCTCCTCCTGGGTGATTGGCCTCATGAGAGCGGCATTCTGTTCAGGGGTGATTAGTGAGGGAATATGACTGGTAACTCGAGTGATGGCTTCATTTTTGTCCTCCTTGCTTTCCGTAAGGAGGTTTTGGTAGTATCTATTGAACTCCTTTTCAATGTGTGCGTGCTCTCTGATCAGATTGCCCTGCTCATCTTCCAGATGTGTTATTTTGTTGATGTGTCTCTGGTGTATCATTGTTCTGTGGAAGAATTGTGTATTCTTTTCCCCTTCTTTGAGCCACTGTACCCTGGATTTTTGCCTCCATAGTATTTCTTCTTGCTTTCTTCTTTGCTCCAGTTGCACTTGTAGTTTCTCATCTTCCTTCATGAGATCAACAGTTCGAGCCCCTGATATAAAGATTCTTTGTATCTCGGCTAGTCTGTTCTCTGCGTCCTTAATGCCCTGGAATATATTGCCAAAAGTGTTTATATTCCAGTGTTTGAGCATTTGCTTGAAGTTTTTGAGCCTTTGTTGAAATCTGTACATCTTGGTGCCCTGATCTGCCTTAGACTGGTTCCACCAGGTTTTTGCCAGCTGTTGGAAATCTGGGTGTGTGAGCCAGAATTTCTCAAATCGGAATGGTTTAAATTTAGGTGTTGTCTCTATTGCTATCTGAAGGGCGATTGGCGAGTGATCAGAGCCCGCTTTGGGGAGGATCAGAGTTTCCATGCAGAGGTCTCTTTCAATCAATTCCCCCGTTACGAGAAAGTGGTCGAGTCGGCATGCTACATGCTGGTTCCCTGATCTGCGATTGGACCATGTGAAAGTGTCATTGTTGTTCTCTATGTCTACTAACTTTAACTGTTCAGGGAGGGTTTTGAACTTACCGCTATCTTGCTCAAGTCTTTTGCTCCCGCCTGTTTTTTCCTCCAGTGATATGATCATGTTGAAGTCCCCTCCTAGGATCCAGTTAGGCGTGTTTGCCAATAATTTAACTTGGGTCAGCTTTTCCATAAATTTAATTTTTTCCTGTTGTCCTTGAGGGCCATAGACATTGGTGATGGTCCCCTCCTGATTCAAGCCTATTACTTCAAAGTGGGCAGACAAGGTACCTACAGTGGAGAAGGGTCCACTAAGGATAGTGTGGTTTGGGTTCCACAATATTGCTAAACCCCCCGAGGCTCCCGCAGAGTCTGTGTGGATGTAGTTACAACCTTTCCATATACGTTGGAAGATGATTTCGACTTCCATTCCTGCACATTTTGTTCGCTGTAACATTAGAATGTCTGGGATTTCCTCCTTGATGCAATCCCTAAGGATTCTTTGCTTGGATCTGTCGTTGAGTCCTCTAATGTTCCAAGTGATAATCTTCATCATTATGAGGAGGGGTGTGGGTGGAGGTATCCCTCCGAGAGCTTCTGTATTTGACCTGAGTTGATCATGATATTTTCAACTTCTTTGATTAGTTAATGTACTGGTTTTCATCCCCTTCTTTTGTTCTCGCGCTGTATTTTCTTGGAGCCCGAGCTTGATTCCGTGGCGATGCCAAGGCGAGCTGTGGATCCCGCTGTTGAGTCGAGGAAGACCTTATGCACCTTTCGAAGTTGTTCTTCTGGAAGGCCTTGCAGGTATTTCTGACTGAGGGCTTCCTCCAGTTTCTCGAGGTCGATGCCTGCCAAATCTTGGGCGTCCATCTGCATCCCCTTTTTCCTCTGCATTGATCTCTTTATTTGGACCAGAAGGGGAGAGTGTGGGGTTCTGGTCTTTGCCTTTCTGTGATCCGTCAAGTTGATCTTGGATTTCCTCATCCTCGGGTAGCTGGCTCAGTATATCATAGGCGTTCCTGGTCAAGATCCTAGGTTTGGGGTCAGCTATTTGCTTTCGAGGGGGATTTTTCTTCCTCGTCTGGATCGTTGTGAAACCATCTTTCTGCAAATTTTGACTGGCTTTGGAAACTTGCTAATTGAGAGGGCAGTCCCGGAACAGGTGGCTGTGTTCATGGCATTTTCTGCACCTAAACGGGATGTGTTCGTAGTCAAGGGTTTGTGACCAATCCTCATCCTGATACTCCAGTATTACCGCACCTGGTAAGGCTTTAGCTATGTTCATGTAGACACATATTCGGGCATATGAAGTGTATTTTCATTGCTTTGTGGCTTCTGAGGCCTTAACATATTGATCGATTGTGTTTCTTATTCCCATAAGAATCTCCTCCAGCCAGAACTCCTGCGGGAGGGAATAGAGGCGGATCTAGACGGGTGCCATTGTAAATTCCTCCTTATCCGGGCTGCAGCGCTCTGTCCAGAACCTTAGGAATAGCCCTGCTGAATTGTAGAAGTAAGGGTCGTTCTCAAAGATGCGATCTATGTCTTCTAGGTTATATAATATGATTGTGAAGAAGCCTTTCGAGCTGAGTTGAACCTCATAGTCTCCTTTGGAATTCCACTAGTGTTTGATCCATTTGTTCAAGTCCCTTTCTGATGGCTAGAGTCCCAAAAATTTGCTTATGAGGACATGTTCTTGCATAAACTGAGTGTGCTCCCCAACCCCGGTTGAGATTATGAGGTACCTGGGCGCCTTTTCCATTTGCAGGATGCATTTTCCAGGCTCCCACCCTCGGGGTGCTCTGGGATGGGACGTGCTGGCTTCCGTTTCCATTTCCTTTCGAAAGCCCTATTCCTTGGCGATGAATTGTTCCCGGATTTTCTGTGGCGGCTTGAACGCGGGTCGTTTTGCTCTCGTTCCCGATCTGTCATTAGCGGTTATGTTGCTATATGAGGGGGGTTACCCCCCCTCTTCAGCGCTCATGGTTGGAGATCAGAGCCAGTAGTGGTTCACGCTAGAGCTGTGTTGTTGCGTTGTCGCAACGTGTCCTGGATCGATCAAGCAGAAGCTCGCATGGACGCAGGGCTAGGGTTTCCTCACCGCAGACACCATTGTTGCTTTCTAATAAAGGTCAATATTAATAAGGCCTATCAATAAGGAATAATAAGTCCAATGTAAGAAGACCTAATAGAAGTTTCTGCTTCTAGAAGGATCTTCCTCTAGATGGTTCTTTTGATAGACATATTTAGTATAAATAGGAGTCAAGGGTATGAGAAATCGTGTCTTGGATATTATTGTAATAGAGCTCTGCTTTGATGGAGGTTTCCCCCTCGAAGAGGCAAGTGAACATTTCTCTTAGTAATCAAAGTGTTCTTTCCGGTATTATTCTGGCATCATTTTGATATTATTGTGGTGTTGTTCTGGTTATATTGTTGTTCATCTACCATTTATAGCTATTCATTTGTGTTCTACATACCTTTTATATCTGGAATATTACATATACTTAATTGTCCTTCCTCTTGGATCATATCTAACAACAAATGCTCAATCCCTCTCACCTAGAACCTTTGAGTAAAATCTTGTTCACATTGGCTTGGAAAAACATAGCAATCACGTCATCTTTCAAACCTTGTTGTTTTAATCATCGAAAATTCGTTGGCATGTTGAATAATCGAGTTCATGCATTCATAACCTATACTATTTGACATCAAACATAACTAATTTAAAGGAATTAAAGTCACACTCAAGTAAATCATTCAAATACCCATAGTATCTATTTTCATATTCTCGGGGATGTCTATCACTCCTAGAGGAAACATTAGTGACCTGAAATACTGCAGTTATCCCACTATCAGAATTTTTCCTGGTTTCATCCAACTGTTTGATGAAAAATTTACGACCATTTCACCACATAGCCTTGTGGTGTTTCAACTGCAATACGTCGGACATGTAAAAGATGCATTGTCAATTAATAAACATATTTATATAACTTGGAAAGTATCTAAAAAAGGCATGCCTACAGCCACATTAATATAATATAAAATAACTGAATAAAATGGGTGAATTTGTTTTCCTGTCCACTTTTCAAACCATATGCTAAATCAATTTCCCTCTGAGTAACATTGGCATGATTATTACGACGAGCTTCTCTAACCAATTCAGATAATTGTTGCCATGATAACCTACCACCATGATGTTGTTTACATCTTTCAATCCATACATTCATCTAGTCAATATTGTTTGCAATGTATAAATGCAGTGCATCTCAATCTTGAGCAACAAAATCAAAAGATCATAATTCACCAATATTAAATATTAGTTATAACCATGGTAAATAATAATTGATGAAATAATGGATATTAATATATTAATATCTATGAACATATACAAAAAAAATGAAAAATTTATATGTATTAATATAAATCTCCACAATTATTAATATATTACCTCTCAGTTTTTTTATTCTACCTTTCCCCAACAAGTTCTCTTGATCTTCAATTTTTTTGATGGAGTTCACATTCCAAATGAGATCCACTGCATGCATAGTTGGCACTGCTAATTTAGGAAGATACTGACTAATATACACCATGGATTGATTACCATATATCCCTCCACCGTAGAACCCTCAGGACATTCTCTTTGTCTAAGCAAAGCCTTCAATGATTTCAAGTGCCTCTCCACCATCCACACTGACCTTGTGTGTACAGGTCCACACATTTCAATATCCTCAAATTGGTGTATGAGGTAGTGTTCTTATGCATTGGAAAATTTTGGAGGTAGATACTTTTGCATTTCACACATTAGCCGAGGAATTTCTCTCTTCCAATACTTTCTATCATCTTCATGGATTTCTTTCTATGACAACCATCTACATATCATGGCAAAATAAAATAACATGTTTCAACGTTATAATTACATAATATATATTACATTACAAGTAAAACACATGTCATTACTAATACAACAAAAAATTGAAAGAAAATTTTGCATATAAATAACAACTACTTACCTCATGTATTTGCCAAGTTCATATATAACTTGTTTGACGTTATTGTCAAAGTTGTTTAGGAGAGATAGTGGTAGAAAATACTGTAACAAAAAAAATGAATCGTTATTTGTTTCGACGAAAGTAGACAAAAAAACTAAAAATCTTAAAAGATGTATATGGCCAATATATAAATATGTATACCAAAATTATTACCTTAATGAACATATGTCAATTATGTGTTTTTACCGCACCAAATTCACCTTTCTTCATTAAGATATTTATGTTTCAAGAAAAACCTGTGGGAAATTTAATTCTTTGAATGTTCTCTTTTACATCATTGCTTTGTTGTTCTGTTAATAACCATGGAAGGTTATTTCAGTCTACATCACTATTTGATCGGATTACACTTCTCATTGCATGATTGGCTTCCTGAATGTCAGTACAAATTTTGACAATGTTTTCCTTATACCTCCTACCATATATGATTCGCCATAACGTTTCTATCACATTCTTTCTGATATGCATTGTATCAAACAAATGAGCTATTTTTAGCTCCTCATAGTAGGGAAACCTCATGAATTGAGTGGGATAACATTTCATTCCTCGTGGAAGCCCATTATTAACACCTTCATGATGTCGGCCTTCATCATGAAGCATATAAGAAATCAGAACAATTCAAATACGGTAAAACATATTCAATAATTATTAAAATAAAAATTCAAAACATTACATATATGATACATAAAGAAATTGTGTACCTTGACGATTTATATTATATTCCAACCTCCATAGGTGAGGTGTCATTCTTCATGGTTTTAATCTAGCCTCTTATTTGCCATTGAAAATATGTTTTTCAGTGGTACGATACCTATGGCTCTTAGGGAGGAGGTGCTTATACTCATCAAACACCACCTTTCCTAAACGTTTTGAATGATGATACTTTATCTTAGGACAACAAATTGGACATGAAAATTTACCCTTTGTTTGAAGACCTGCAAGAGATGGATTAATGTCAATTATGCGATGAGATTATTTAAAAAACATGCATGATATATTTTAAAAATTATATAGTATTAAAGTGCAACAAAATGCTACATACCACAAAAATGTGTTAGTCCTCGGTCATCATGAATTGTCCATACAAGTATTCCATGGAGTTGAAATTTCTTCTCCCATATTGGTTTGCAAATGCCATACATAGTGATGTTGGCCCATAACTTTAGTAGCTCGTCGATAAGAGGCTCGATATATACATTCATATCTTTAACCTGGTACTTACCTAATTGTTTGAGATTACACATAATTACTACCAAGATATGTATATATAAGTAAATAAATAAACAAAAGATATTATGCAAAAAATGAAACAATTAATGAAAATGTTACATTAAAAAAATTAATGTAAACAAAAACATGGAACAATTGTTGCCAACATTATGTGATCCCTCTTTATTGACATCCAAGGAGGAATGTTATTGTTGATAACAAAAATAGGCCACACTGAGTAAATTAAGCTCTCTAAATGGATTAACACCATGAGTTGCCAATGAAAGCCTAACGTTACGAGGTTCATCTTTGAAATCTTCTCATTTTCCTCAATTTCCCTAAATGCATAACCATCTGCAGGCATTCGAAGAACACCATCTCCACTTTTTTTTCATGCATGGTAATCCATAAATTGTGTTATGTTTTTACACCTGAACAATCCCTACAAACGTGGAATTATGGGAATATGACGAAGAACCTTCCAAGGCACCTTTTTTATTACTTGATCGGTTCGATATCTACTGATAAGACATTGCGGGCATTCTGTTTTTGATGCATGTTGTCCATAATATATAATATGATAATTAGGACATGCATCTATAGTTTGATACTCCATTACAATGTCTTTCATAATGGCATGCAAATCTCCATATGTGCGAGGTAAAATATTTGATGATGGTAACAAAAATTCACCTAACAATCTACAATATAACAAATAAATAGTTAATGTAAAGAATATTAATCGTAAATATTGCATTCTTATTTTACACATCTATTAACACTAGAAAAAATATAAAAAATTCAAAATTTATGTATATGAGATGAAAAATATTACATACATTAGGATCTATGTCGTACAAGTGTTTGACAAATAATTCATAACCTTTAAGTTCACCAACAACAATGTAGCAGAGAGAATATTTTCTCTTGAGCCTTTATAAAGTCGTTTATTTGTCTTTTCGAATAGAGGTCCATCATAAATATCATCATTGTCCCCATCCTCATCCGATTGAGCGAACAAATTTTGGATCATTTGATTTGTCCCATCATATTCTTCCATGGGATCATTAACTTGATTTGTCCCATCATATTCTTCCATGAGATCCTCATTTGCTTCATGTTCCTCAACTTGTACAATATCATTTCTACTACTAATTGGTGAAACATTATGCATAAAGTTAGGGGGCAACTCTAAATTTATAATTACAAACAATCATGCAAAATTAGTGTGTATAACAAATATTCAAACAATATGTGTGTGTGTGTGTGTGTGTGTGTGTTAAGAACATGTGTTTCCTCTTAAGAGGTCACAGGTTCAAATCCAGAGGGGGGTAGGGTATGTATACCTTCGTAGACTTTACCAGTCAAATTGTTGGGCGGAGGGGGGTCCCTTGTCCCACAAACAAGGGGGTCTCAAACATCAATTTGGTGTGTTGGCTTGGTCGTGACCTTAAAAATAGATTATTATTATTATTATTATTATTAT
>ML788303.1:233711-247614 GCA_009831015.1 Picea engelmannii
GCGGGTTGATTAAATAAAAGAAAGATTAATTTAAATCTTCATCTTCATTTTTGGGACGAAAGGCTACCTTCATTGCAAGTAGTTTGCACAAATTTTTCAATATGTAGTAGTGCGTGGTACAAATTTCAGATGTTGGTTCTCTATACTTTCAGAGATATGCCTTGTGGAAGTTAGGGTTCTTGAAATCTCCATAAATCAGTTTCAAACAAGACAGTTTGGCATTTTCACTATAAATTATTTTTTGGGGCTCTTCAAACTGTAAAAATTTCAGAGAACAAAGGAGGCATATGGAAGTACCTTGGGTAAAAGTTTTAGTATCATATTTGCAAAACTGGATACATGACATATTGTACGAGTTTATTCTTGGGAAGAAACCCAAAACAAAAAGCTTTGAGAAAGTTACCATTTGGAAATTCAATTTTTGGTTAGACCTTGTAAAGGAAGAAGTACTTACAAGACCTAGTGAAGGTTGAAGTAGTGAGTAGAACTTGTGAACGAAAAAGTAGCAAGAAGGCCTAGTGAAGGTATAATTAGCAAGAAGACTCAGTGGAGGTCGGTGCAGCTCACACAAAGATATTGATGTCTCTTTCTAAGTTGGTTATTAGCATTGGATATTTGTGCCTCTAGTAGATTGGTGTCTACAAAGATGTGTAAGAGTAGTTTGGTGCCTCTCAAACAAAGAGATTGGTGTCTCTTGGTAATTGTGTACTTAGTTGTGGGGATTGATGTCTATGAATATCTGTAAGAGTAGGTTGGTGCCTACCAAAATTTGTATAAGTGGGAATTTGTGTCTCCAATAAGTTGGTGGCTATAAAGAACTATAAAAAGATTTTTTGTGGTTTTCTCCTGAAAGGGTTTCCACGTAAATCTTGTGTTCCATGTTTTGTAGTTAATAGATATCATATGTGATTATTTTCTTATGGTTGATGAATGCTTGAAAAAAAAAATGTCTTATATTGATTCACCCCTTTCTCTCAGTATAAGTGTGTGCTCAACAGGAGGATGTCCTAAGAATTAAGTGATTGTATTATATTACCTTGGGGAAAAAAATCCTACTAATGATGAAAAAAAACCAAATGGGATAATAACAATAATGAAGAATGTGGACTGATACGAATGTTCATCTCTCTTGATTTAGAATTTCATATTCATAGCATTGATGATCCATATGAAGCTTGGGATAAGATGAAATAAGTATTTGGCGAACATAATGTGATTCAATCCCACCAGATTGAAAATAAGTTAATGTCCTTAATTCCCAATGATTTACCTTGCGTTGAAGATTATTTATCTGATTTCAAAACACTTAAACTTTTACTTCAAGATTAAAAAAATGATCTGAAGGATGATTGATGCATATATGTTTTTCATGCTAATCTTGGAACTACATATTCATTATTTGTATCTACTTTTTATACCACCAAAGAAGCTCTAGGAGTTTCATACATGGAACGCATTCTTGAGGATTTTTTTTATTCTCTAATTAGAGATCAAGATATGCTCTTACAACTTGGAGTGATAAGAACTGCAGGAATATCTAACAAAGCCTTAGCATCCTAGAAAAAATATAAATCCAGGCATCCAAAGAAGAAACATCCTCACAACAAGAAGAAAAACAAGGGTCCTAAACCCTCTCATCCATATTCTACTCCCAATGGTGACAAAGGACCAAAATTAAAAAGTAATAAGATTGGTGATGCATACCCCCTCTCACTCTCGGGGTCCACTCAACCTCTCGGTCTAGGATTGTTCAAATCGGGAGCTGGATCAGCTCTTTGGGCCCTACTGAGCCCCCATCATCTTATACGGGTCCTCAAATTCCCAACGTGGGTCCAAAGAATGAACCCGTGGGTTCTTGCTAAGCCCCCCTTCTCTTTTTAAACTGTTTTTGGGCCCCTAACCCTCTTTCTCAATTCAACTCCTCATATGACCAAAGACTGTCGCCAAGCACTAGTCAATAGTGCATCATTTCAATCCTTCGATGATTTTCTCCAAGCCCTTTCTTAAAAAAATATTTGAATTTGGCCTTAGCCCATTTTCCTCTGGCGGCAATAGCATATGACTAAGGGTTGTGACCGAGTGCCAAGCCAAAAGGCACCAAATTGGGCTTCGACGTTCGACGATTTCCAAATGCATCCAAAAACGCAACCTCCATAAAGTGTTGATCGTTGAAGAGGCATATCAGACGACTCTCCCCTATCCACGAATCAACGAGCGTATTTCATTTCCGGGCTTCAGCGGTTCTACACAACCCCCTTTCCACAAATCTCCCGCATCGTCGAAACAACAAATTGGCTGAGTCTTAGATCGATGGTCCACAAGCTCTGACCAAATGGATGGTCGATATTAATTCCCTTTGGGCTTCAGTGTTTTCCTTTGGTCGTCAAATGACACAACACCTTATATCTCCCGACGTCGAAACAAAAAAATTCGTCAAACTAATTCTCCTGCCTCCATGTGTCCCCTCCTAGATCGACGACTAGGATTCCTTTTGGTAATTCGATGATTTTCTCCCCTTATGCACAACAATGCCAATTCGCCAAAGTTTCAAGTCTCCGAACAGTGGGATCTTGCACCACATGTCCTTTTCAATCGGATGACTGGGATTTTCTTCGGCCTTCGGGAATGCAAACTACATTGTGTTCTATTTTCCCCGGAGTGCCTTCTCCAACAATGTATTCTCTCGGAGTCCTATACTGTCAAACTCCAGGATATCCTCTCGATCAATGGTCGAGATTTACTCCAGCTCTCATCTCTTCGTGATTTCTCGAGTCAACTCCACATAACTCTTCCGGAGTATTATACCTCCGGATTTTCGGCTCTACTGCCACATGTCTTCGGAGATAAACTACCAGGATTCACTCTGGCCTTCAGGACTTCAGGGGGTCTTGACTTCTCCACACATCGAATTCTCTGAATACACAAATTCTGAAGGACTTCGTCGATTAAACCTCGCACATCTCCTCCAGATATAACGATTGTCCTCTTTTCGGCAAACTCATGAACGGATCTCAACTGTTGATTCCCGCTCCTCGATAAATCCTCCTTTAAACTTGATTCACAATCTCTCTAGGCGTGGGAAATCTCAAGGACTTATGGGGTTAAACCCCACACATCTTCTTCAGATCCAAGGGTGATAAAAGATCCTGGATCCTCCCAAATAGATCTCAATTGTTCTCCTATTTAAATAAGCAAATCCTATGAACTTGTAAATTTCAAAAGGGTAGAGGGGGTTAAACCCCAAGTAACTTACCTGATTCAGACTGTTGTTATCACCTACGCTCATATCCAACGACTATGATCTTTCCTTCTATGTGCGTGCTTCTTCTCCTTGTAGATTTTAACCTTGTGCAATATCTACTGCAAACAGATATTCAGTAAAAGAACAAAAAATATACAATGACAAATACAAACATTACACAAATATTTTTCCCCTGGAAACCCAAACCGAGAAAACCAACATATTCTATATTCATTCATTGTAATACATTGATTACAATACAATATACATATAGGATCCAACGACATCCAAAACCCTAACCCAATGACATGGATTAGTCAACAACCCTAGTTCCTTAACCGGAAATAGAAAACCATCAGCAAAGAAACCATGTGCCGAAAAACCACCTAAAATATGTGACATGTTTTTCGAGGGATAAATTTTTTTCTCAAGGGAGCTGCTCTTGAACCCCCGTGCGGGGGGCATTCGCCCCCTTGCACCCCCCATTCAAATAATATAACACATACCTGACATTCTCCCACTTTTTGTTTTCTTTGCATACAGGGGGTTACGTAGTCAACAATCCAGGGTAGCAATGCCCATGGATCCTCTATACCAAGAGAACTTCTTAGTGCTCACAGATTTTGTTAATGAATCTACAACATTATTCAAAGTGTCCACCTTCATTAGCAATACTTTATTTTCTTCAACCATGTCTCTCACAAAGTGATATTGAGTATCAATATGCTTTCTCTTTGAATGATGAGTTGGGTTCTTCACCAGAAAAATTGCACTCTGACTGTCACAATCTATCCTTACAGCTTGTTGTATCAACCCAATAACTGAACACAATATTTATAACCATATTGCTTCCTTACTTACATGAGTGGTTGCCATGTATTCAACTTTTGTAGTTGAAAGTGTCACTACAACCTTTCTTTTTCTCATCCAACTTATTTCTCCTCCAAACAAGTTAAACACAAACCCACTTGTATATCTCCTACGATCCAGATCTCCAGCCCAGTATGCATCCACAAAGCCATGTATATCCACCACTTTGTCCAATCTCGGTCTTCCTTCGTAGCACAATCCATAGCTAGCAGTGCCACGCAAATACCTGAAAACCCTTTTTACTGATGTCCAATGCTCCTTTCCTGGTTTTGACATATACCTACTCAAAACTCCCACTGCATGTGCAATGTCTGGTCTAGTACAGACCATTGCATACATCAAACTTCCAACTGCACTCACATATGGAATACAAGACATGTCCTCCTCCTCTTCATGTGTCTTGGGACACTGATCCGCAGATAACTTTACACCAACAGGAATAGGAACCCTGACCGGTTTACATTCCTGCATATTAAACGTCTGCAATATTGTCTCGACATATTTTCTCTAATTTAACCAGAGTTTCCTCCTTTTCCGATCTCTTTTAATTTCCATGGCCAAAATGAAATTTGATGCACCGAGATCCTTCATGTCAAATTTAGAGGACAACTGAGTTTTCACATCCTGGATAATCTCCKTGTTGTTTCCTATGAGCAACATGTCATCCACATACAAGACCAAATAAATCAAATGATCACCAATTAATTTAAAATAMACACAGTGATCCTCTTTGCTTCTTGTGAAGCCAAGTTCCAACATATAAGTATCAAATTTTTGATACCACATCCTTGATGATTGTTTTAAACCATACAGGGACTTTTTCAGMTTKCATACCAGCTCCTTCTTTCCCTTCACAACATAACCTTTTGGTTGCTTCATATAAATTTATTCTTCCAAATCCTCATGTAGGAATGATGTCTTCACATTCATTTGTTCTATTTCAAAATCAAATGCAGAAGCAACAAATAATAGAAATATTATGGAGGTTAACTTGGCAACATGAGAAAAAATCTCACCAAAATCAATTTCCTCAACTTGGGAATAACCCTTTGCTACTAACCAAGCTTTGTATTTCTCCACTTTTCCTTCTGCATTCAACTTCTTTTTAAATACCCATTTGTTGCCAATGAGATTTCTTCCAGTTGGAAACTCCACTAGATCCCAAGCTTCATTCTTATCCAAAGATGTCATTTCTTCGTTCATGGCCCTTTTCCAGATATTTGCATCTTCTGAATCTACTGCCTCCCTGACAGTTCTAGGATCATCATCAACAATAGACAAAAAAAAAATTGAATGGAAATCAGATGGATTATACCTTTCCGGTAGCCTTCTTTCTCAAACCAATCTCCTCAATACTGGAGTATGAGGATCTTCTTCTTTTGATTCATGTTCTTCTGTAGAGTCTGACTCATCATCTTTTAAATCAAACTCTATTTTATTTGGTTCTTCCTTACTTTGTAGGACTTCATATTTAACATCATCCTTCATTTCTCTAAATACCACATCTTGGCTATACACTACCTTCTTAGTTTCTTGGTTCCAAAGCTTATAACCTTTGAGACCATCTTTATATCGAATAAAAATACACTTTTCATCCTGTTTATCTAGCTTACTCCCTTTTTCCTTTGGAACATGAACATATGCATCATAGCCAAATACCTTGAGATGTGTGAGAGAAGGTTCCTTACTAGTGCATACCTCTTATGGAGTCTTGTCATTCAACGCTGATGAGGGTGATTTGTTGACCAGGTAACATGCAGTACCCACTGCCTCTGCCCAGAATTCTTGCCCTAACCCGACACCACTGAGCATGCACCTTGGTTTTTCCATCAGCATCATGTTCAACCTTTCTGCAACTCCATTATGTTGAGGTGTATATGGAGTTGTCTTCTGCCTTTCTATACCGCACTTCTTACAGAATTCTTCAAATTCATTCCTGCAGAACTCTCTGCCATTATCTGTCCTCAACACCTTAATTCTTTTCTCTATTTGATTCTCAACAAGAGCCTTAAACTCTTTAAACCTGTCAAAGACTTCGTATTTCTTCCTGAGGAAATATATCCAAGTATTCCTCGAGAAGTCATATATAAATGAGACATAGTACACCGAGTTTCCCAATGATGGGACCGAAACAGGTCCAAAAACATCATTGTGAACTAGCTGTAAAATTCCTTCTTCCCTCATTGCACCAGAGGGGAATCTTACTCGATTCTTCTTCCCATATAGAAAATGTTCACAGAAATCAAAATTGAGAGAGAAGTTAGACATACCTTCAACCATACCTTTACCATGTAGTAGTCAAAGACCCTTCTCTCCGATATGCCCCAGTCTTTGATGCCACAACATAAACTTTTCTCCAGAGACTGTAGGAGTTCTTTCTTCTTCAGCTCCAATATCAAGAACAATGGAACTATTACACCCATCACTAATAGTGATTCCTTGAATCTTATACAGAGTTCCAAACCGAACTCCCTTCAGCAACACCATTTCTCCTCGAACCATCCTGCAGGTTTCCTTTTCAAATATTGTTTTTACCCCTACATCGTCCATTTTTCTTACATAAATCAAACTTCTAGCCAAACCTGGGATGTGCAGAACACCAGGCAGTGTTCTAATCCTTCCATATCTAAGCCTCAACTTGAMTTTTCCTCGTCCTAAGATTTTGGTTGTTGAATCATCACCTAAGAAAACATTACCTCCATCATACCTTTCATATTTGCAAAACCACTCCCTATGGGGAGTCATATGAAAGGATGCACCAGAGTCAACCAACCATGCCTCATGATCTGCATGTGTGCTTGAATAAGCCAAGTACACATCCCCTCCTTCTTCCTTGGAGGTATTTTCTTCTGTAGAATGAGATTCTTCAGATCCCTTCTTTTTCTCAACTTTGGATCTACATTGCTTATTGTAGTTCCCTTCTTTTTCTCAACTTTGGATTTACACTGCTTCTTGTAGTGCCCTTCTTTTTCACATCTCCAACATACCCTTACAAACTTTTCAAGATATTTAGATCTACCCTTAGACTTAGATCTCCCACTTGCGAAGTTAGATCTATTTCTTTCCTGGGATCGTCCTCTTGCAAATAATGTGCCTCTTCTCTATACTTCCATATTCTTCTGTCTCATCTCCTCCAACAACAAGGATGAGACCACTTCATCAAACTTCAAGGAAATTGTATTACTACCTATGTCCACAACCAGAATATCCCACGAGTCTGGTAAAGAACACAATAAACTAATACATTTATCTTCATCTGATATTTTAATCTCAACAGACACTAACTGACTTACCACAGTATTAAAGGTATTCAAATGCTCTGCCACTGAGTCTCCATATCCCATCCTTAGGTTCTACAGTTTCTTTCTCAGTAATAGTTTATTTACTAGGGACTTAGACTGATACAACTTCCCCAACTTTTCCCATAAATCCTTGGTTGTAGCTTCCTCTGACACATTCAGTAATACTGAATCTAAGAGACACAGTCGGATTGTGCTCTTTGCCTTCCAATCCAACTTTTTCCAGTCATCTGTTGAAGTTCATGTAGGTGAAGTTCATGTAGGTGAAGTACCTAGATCTACCACGATCCACTGATCTTTGTCCACCAACAGATCTTCCATCTTGAGCTTCCATAGCTCAAAACATTTCCCATTAAACTTCTCGATCTCCATCTTCGAATTGCTTGCCATTTATTTTCACCTGAAAAATCAATACCACAGATCTCCCACTGTAACAAGGCTTATCACAGTCCCGAGCCAAAGCCTTGACCACAAAGGCGTCCCCCAAAAGCCAAAAAATATCTGATACCAAATGTAGATTTTAACCTTGTACAATATCTACTGCAAACAGATATTCAGTAAAATAACAAAAAAGATACAATGGAAAATACAAACATTACACAGAGATTTTTCCCCTGGAAACCCAAACTGGGAAAACCAACATATTCTATATTCATTCATTGTAATACATTGTTTACAATACAATATACATATAGGAGCCAACGACATCCAAAACCCTAACCCAATGACCTGGATTAGTCAACAACCCTAATTCCTTAACTAGAAATAGAAAACCATCAACAAAAATACCATGTACCAAAAAACCACTTAAAATATGTGACACGTTTTCCAAGGCATAAATTTTTTTCGCCCCCCTCAAACCCCCCTGCACGCCCGACACATACGCTTAGACACTACTACTCGTGCAAAGAATATAACACATACCCAACACTCCTATTTGGGCTCAATATAACAGTCCAGATCGCTCCTAGCAGCTGATCCAATGGTTGTTGTCATTTCTCCTCGTTATTGCTACTGTGTTTTCCTTATGATGAAGGATTTTCCAAAAATTTTCAAGGCTTTGGTCTTTGGACCTTCTCTGGCAATACTTAACCTCATGGCCCTGGCTTGCGCTTTACGCAGAAAACACTATCCCTCCTGAGATTTCAATCCTCTTGGGGTCTTCGAAGGGACTCGACCCTTTTTCTTCAACCAAATCTTTCTGCCCTCCTAACAGTTCAACGCCCTTTCTCCTTATCTTTGTTAACTTGAATCCACTCGGCCTCTAGTGCACTCCTTGCACTTTTCTCACAATCCAAGAATTGGACTATTCTCGACCCTCTGCACTCTTTTCATAGATCTTGCAACCGCTTACGCTATTTCTCTTGATCTTTCAACTCACTCAAGTCCTAAGGGGTCTCAGTCCCTTGTTCCTTTAAAGGAAATATGGTGCTCTCATGGAACTATGCACCCCTCCTCCTGAGCTTGTCCAACACTATAGAAATGGGTTGGTTTTGTGCACTCCTTGCACTTGTCTTCCCTGAGACTTCCTTAACACCCTACTAAGTGTTGTCCCAATGCACTCCTTGCACGGGTCTTCTCCTGAGTCCTGAACTCTTTAGGCTCACTAGTGCACTCCTTGCATCCCTTGTAGAAATTTCCCCAAAATTTTCACTAACTCTGGTCCTCCTTCCCCTCCAACTAGCTATCAAAGTGTTGAGTAACTCTGATAGGCTTCCCTGGCACTACTCCTTCTAAGATTCAGAATGATTTTGGTGTGCCCACATGGCACGCTCTTTCTCAGAACTCTCAACAGAGTTCAAGTGCAATCCTTGCACTGGCTTCACATAGTTTTAAACACTTCTAGTATGCACTCCTTGCACAAGCCTAAGAGCCCAGAACTACTCAGAAATATGCAGATAGATAAATCTATATAAAACTACAAACAAAACCTATTTGCATCCATCTACAACATACATGAATCAACACAGAAAAACATTCAGAAAATAACCATTCAACATATAAAAACACAGACACCTCATATGCAGGAAAAACTTATTTTGTATTATATTTTAATGCTTATGTACAAGATTTACGAAGGCTAGACTACTACAGAGTCTTCAACACTTCCTCTCCTTTCTTGAGTTCTCTTCTGGCTCATTCCCTATTCATCTAATCATCTAATGAATTTTGATACAATGATATTTTTACAAAAGAGGGGGTCCTCGAGCCTTCCCTCCATCCACCTACTCACATTGAATTGCATTGAATTACATTCAATGAGCATCTAGTCCAAATGCGATCTAGATCCCTCCTAATGTCAACCATTAAAGGCAACCCTATCTATTTCAATAAATCATCCTGTACAAAGACATAGGCTCGATTTTCCTTAAGCCTTATAGACTTAAATTACATTTAATTGCATTAAAATTTTTAAATTAGGTTCAAAACGAGAGGGTTAGTGCCTCTCTTTCCTTGGAACACATTCCTCCTTGTGCGCTGATGCGCTGCCTTGCTAGCGTTGATGAGGTGGAGCGATGCTCCTGCATCAATTGGAAGGCATTGCAATTTTTGTGGAAGAGATGGTAATGAGGAGTCCAAATGTTTTAAAAAGATGGAATCCTTAAAAGTAGCAATGAAGAATCACAACATCATTCTTGATTATTCTTCCTCTAACTCTTCTTCTCATGGACATGCACTTTCTGCTTCTGGTTTCTCCTTTGATGCAACATCTACTTATTCTTATGATAAGTGGCTTATTGATTCTGGATCATCTTATCGTATGGCTAAGAATACATCCATTTTTTCTTCTCCCAATGAATGTAACACCAAACAATTTTTTGTCAATGGTTATATATCTCTTAGTGTTGCAAGGTCTGGAATAGTTCAGGTAGGTAATGATCATTTCAATGATGTATTATTTGTTCCAATTCATTCCTGCAACCTTCTATCAATTTCTCAAATCACTTATTTAGGTGAAGGTGAAACCGTAGAGTTTTCACCTCACCAAGTTCTAGAAAAGGATTTAAATGATCCTAATCATGTCCTAGAAACTAGAATTGTTGATGAAATTACCATGTTGTAAACATTTGACAACTTTATCTTATCATATTTTTCATCAATTTATGTTTCTCATAGCGATGACTTGAGCAAAATTTGGCATGAGCGGTTTGGTCATCTAAACTATCACTCATTGCAGCAACTATGTAATCAAAATATGGAGATTGGTATTCCTCTTCTTTCTTGTAGAGATGGTGTTTGTACAGATTGTGTTCTTTGTAAACATCATCAGGACAATTTTGACAAACGTGCCTCTTGGCATGCCTTAGCCCCTATGCAACTTGTTGATATTTGTGTGGTTGATGTTCTTCCCCTTATTTCTTTGGGTGAAAATACTTTTTAAATTTCATTTATGAATTCTCCCAATTCACTTTGGTTTATTTCTTAAAACATAAGAGTGAAGTTTTTTACATGTTTTTTGCCTACAATTCCCTTGTAGAAAAATAATTTGGAAAACAACTTCAAAGGTTAAGAATAGATAATGGAGGAAAATATGCGAGCATTCAAATGAAACATATTGTTCCACATTCACCATATAAAAATTGTGTTGTTGAGAGAAAGAATTGCACATTAAAGGAAATGAAAAATTGTATGATACAATCTAAAGAATTGTCTCTTCATTATTGGAAAGAATCTATCAATTGTGCCAATCACATAGTAAATTGCACTCCCACACAGGCTTTAAAAAATATGACACTAGAAGAAGCATGGACTAAAATTAATCCATATGTAAGCCACTTTCATGTATTTGGAAATGAAGCATGGGCTCACATTCCTGGTGAAAAATTGAAATCCTTAAAGACTAAAAGTGAAAAGTGCATTTTTTTCTATAAACATAAAGATTTGAAAGGATACAAACTTCTTCAAACTCATTCCAATCAAATAATTATTGATGTTAAGTTTGTTGAAAATGCTTTTTCTTTCCATCCTAGCTCAATATTGTGCCATGTTCGTTCTGCAAGCCCAATGTATTAACACTTGATTGGTCTGTAATCTCTATTGAAAGAGCATGGAGGGTCATTTGTTGATGATTGATTGTGAGAAAATCTTGTAAAACATTTTTATTTTTCATTAATATATTTCCTCAAATGGCCGCATTAGCTAGGGTCGTGGATTGTTTCCCTCATTGAGGTTTCTAACCATGTAAAAACATCAATGTATTGATCTTTGATATGGTTGTGTGAGTGGTTACTAAATTTGTTCGTCCTATGTGGGAATGTCTTTTTTTTTCAAACATGCCTCACAGAATGTATCTCTAAAATAAATGGTTTGATGAGGTAAGTGTGCATTGACTACTTCACAGTGTATTCAATAATCTACATTGATTTTTTTATAACTCTATGCAAAGAATTTATGTTTGATTTCTTTGAGAAAGGTAATTTTGCTCCTATGCAATTGGTACTTTTGATCTTTACTACAACGCACCATGCACAAACCTCAAAAGATCACATAGAAATGTCACCCTTCCAACACCATAGCAAAGTTTTGTAGTATATATCATAATGGGCACTATTATCATCAACCAAGAGCATGATAAACATAAATTCAATTTCTATATGATTTTTGTATGAAATTTTACATCATGATCTTAGACTTTTGTAGTAGCCATGAAAGTTTTAAAATCTATACTTGCATTTTTGTGCAATCCTATGATGCACCAAACTCACTTTCCCTACACATAATTTATAATATCAAATGGTCATTGTAGAAATAGTTTGTTTTTGGCTCCTAGGAAAATAATTAACACTGCTTTGCAAAAAATCATTTAACCTAGAATCTTCATTTTCCATGAAATCTTTCATAAATCATCTATGTGCTTTGTTATTGATAGTTGAAATGCCTTTATAGTAAATATTCTACAAATAAATGACTCTTTGAAGAAAAAGTTTTTCTTTCTATGGATTTTGAGAAAAAGACAATTGCCAATGTTCTTATTAGAAAAACAATTTCGCTACTATACAAATAGTGTTGTTAACCTCTACGACAAAGCAACATACATGCATGGAAAAAAAAATATAGAGAAACAACACTCATGCACAAACGTAAACAATTCCTTATTATCTAGTATAACAAGTAGTATTAAAGCAAAGTAAGAGCCAACAACAATTCAATATTGAATGCATCTCCAAAGAAAGGTTTGTAAACTAGCATTTGAATTTTTAACTTAATGTTAATTTGTATAAAAGAACTTGACTTATAACCTTCATTTACCATGCAATATTGCATAAAGCATCCATGCACTATGTTATCGACTGCTAAAATCCCTAAAATAGTAACAAAGTTGTTCACAACAAAAAAAATTATACTTTTAAAAGGTCAACTTTTCTCTTACAAATGATTTTTTTCTCTCTTACAAATAACAAATTTGGCCTCTACCACTACCACAAGGCACCATGCATGCATGCATTCCACAAGACACATAGCAACAACATATATAAAAAATAAAGAGTAATATTATCATTAATAAAAAGATAGATAAATAATAATTCAATTTGTATGAGATCTGAGCATAAGGTTAGGTTTACAAGTTGAGCTTGGACGTTTACGCCAAATAACCAAATTCATTTACATACAATATCCAAAGTTCATAAAATATCAAATTCAATTTTGAACCAACGTTAAACAAAAAAAAATAAGAAAAAAAAACTTTTAAAGACGATTTTCTCTTTCTAAGAATATGTATACAAAGATAAATGCCAATCCTATTGTTCACACGATTTCATATGTTATTTGTCTAGAGTTTACTACTATGCTAAAGAGTCTAGATAAAAAATAGTTTACCTATTATCAAATAACATAACAATAGAGAAAAAAGTTTTTTTTAGAGATGTATTATAAATAGTATAATAAATTGATTCGCTACTAAAAGTCATTTATACACAATGTTTAAAGTTCACGAAACATGAAATTCAAATTTTATTGAACACTCTACCAGGGAAGGGACCTTTGGAAATTGAATTTATATTTGCAATATTCTTGCTTGTCAAATATATATTAAGCATTGCAATAGATTATTTTTTGTCATATGTTCCTGTATAAATATCACTTTTGATCTCTACTACAAGGCACCATGCACGAACCTGAAAAGAGCACACAACAATGTCAAACATCCAACACTATATCAAATTTTCCTATTATCTATTCATAGTTAGCACTATTGTCAACAAGCAAGAACACGGTATGAAAAAAAATCAATTTCCATAGGATATTTCATATGAAAGTTTCTACTGAGGCTGGAATTTTATACTAGCCAGGGAAGGGTTACAAGTTGTGAATTTTATATTAGCCATGAAAGGTTTACAAGTTGTATTTTCACTTCTGTACTAGCTCATAAAGCAATAAATTTTATTTTCCTACAACACAAAATATTTATAGTATTAATACTAATTGTAACATTATTTTGTCTTTCTTTCTTATAAAGACAGTTTTGTTTTTTTGTTACAATTTTGTTTTT
>ML788304.1:19333-32214 GCA_009831015.1 Picea engelmannii
CCCTAAAATAAGGAAAGTGGGCCAAGTGACCTAGAAGATGTTTTTAAGAAAGCTACTTGGAGAGTATAAATAAGAGGCAAGGCTCTCTCATTTGAATCACACTTGAGCATATTGAATATCTATATGTGTCTAAGGTAACCAAGGATATCTAAACCGGAATTTTGAGTGAAGGTGAAGAAAAGAAGGCCAAAATGCAAGGAAGGATAAATTATTTTGATGTTTCTTTCTAAGTAATCCAACAATTGGTATTAGAGAAGGTTCCTTCAGAAATCAGTTTAACCACTAAAAGGTAGATCATGGAAAGTATCAACTCGTATAAAAATGGAATACCACAATTTGATGGACAAAAGTATGTTTTTTGGAGCATAAGGATGAAGACATATATACAGGCACATGGATTTCAAGTTTGGAAATAAATTGTATATGGATACACAACACCAACAGTTCCACCAACAAATGACAAAGTAGTGAAACTCAATGAGAATAATTCCAAAGCCAAAAATGCACTTTTGAATGGTCTCAGTGATACAGTATTCACCAAAGTTGCACATTGTAAATCTGCTAAAGGGATTTGGGACAAGCTTCGAAATATTTATGAAGGAGATTCAAAAGTCAAAGCAACAAAGCTTCAAACTTACAGAGGTCAGTTCGAACAAATAAAAATGAAGGAAGATGAATATATCACAACCTACTTCTTACGAGTCGATGAAAAAGTGAATGCAATCATAGAATTGGGAGAAGAAATCGAAGAATCTATAATTGTTCAAAAGGTACTAAGATCTCTTCCGATGAGATTGAACCCTAAGATATCAACACTATAAGAAAGATCGGATCTAAACTCAATAAGCATGGATGAACTACATGGAATTTTCACAGCATATGAGATGAGAATTGAATAGGAAAATCCATATGTAAAAGAAGCAGCCTTCAAAGCATCCAAAAGATCAAAGAAAAGGAAAAAGGAAGAAGAAGAATATAGCAGTAGCAGTGACGTCTCAGAAGATGATGAAGAAGTCGCCAACTTCGTCAAAAGGATGAACAAGGGAACCAACGGTAGGTATAGAGGTAATATTCCTTTAATTTGTTTTAATTGTGATGATATTGGTCATTTTTCTAACAAATGTCCTCATAAGAAAAAGAGAAATGATGAAGGTTACTCAAAAGGCAGACAAAGATATAAAGGTAAAAGAACTACAAAGAAAGTTTTTAAGAAAAACTTTTGCACCAAACAAGACATCTCATCATCAGATGAAGATGAAGTCAGTGACAGTGAAACAGGGAGAGTTCTATTCATGGCAGTAGAAGACTCTGATAAAAAAGACTCTGAAGAAGAATATGAAGAAGCATATGAAGAAGAAATTGAAGAGGCAGAAGTTGAATTCCGAGAAGAATTAATGAGTGCCATAGAAGTTATCAGAAAAGAAAAAAAGAAAAACAAGAAACTACAAGCAGAACTAGATAAGAAAAAAGACACTCAAGAACTAGAACAAATGATCACAAAATTGAAGGTTCAAATAGAAGAAGATAAAATAATTGAAGAAGCACTCAAAGAATAGCTAGAAGGAAAGGACGAGATCATTGGAAACCTGGAAGTAGATATTGTCACTAAGAAAGGATATTCAAAAGAAAAATATGCAAAATAGCTCAAAAGTTCTGGATGACATTATCAGCAGTCAAAAATCTCATCTTGACAAGTCCGAACTTGGATACAATCAGACATAAAAGGGATCAAGATCCAAAACAACAGAGCAAGAAACAAATCCAAAAATCTATGCAGAAACAATCAAAGGGAATAAAAAGATATACAAGGAAGATTACAGGGACACTCCTCCACCGAGAAGATTCATATTTCAGAATCAACAGTAGATAGACAGGCCTCAAGAAGAAGAAGGATTCATAAGAGCACCTCTTTTCAGAAGATCTTCAACTACTAGGTATCCAACTATATTTTTTGGTTTATGTTATGCATGTAATAATTTTGGACATAAAGCTGTAAATTACAGAGCTAACAACAAGAACAATAACTACTTTGAGAGCCATACACAAATGGGTTATTCAAGAAGACCTAGTGAAATACATAGAAGAAGTTACAATGGGTTTGAATCTTTGAGCATTGAAGTTGAATGTTACAAATGTAACAATTTTGGACACATGGCCAAAAATTGCAGAATGACAGTCCCTCCTAAAGAACCTCAACAGAGTCACAAACAAGAACCTCAAAAAATGACATCGATAAGAAAGCAAGATCAGTATAGCAATGAAGAATGCATAGTCGTTCTACAAGCTAAACAAAATAAACGTGGTTGGTATGTTGAAAGTGGATGTTCAAAACACATGACAGGTGGCAGAGACAAGTTTCTTACATTACAAAAGGAAAGAGATGGATTAGTCTCCTTCGGAAATGATGATTCAGCCAAAATCATTGGAAAATGCACTGTTCAAATTGGGAACAAGAATGAAAAGACATAAAATGTTCTACTAGTAGAAGATATGAAACATAATCTTTTAAGTGTGAGTCAAATGTGTGAACAAGGTCATAAATTTACTATTGATTCACAAAAGTGTGAGATAAGAAAAGAAGGTTCAGAGAAATTGGTCGCTACAGCTGCAAGAACTTCAAGCAACATATATGTGTTAAGCGAAATTGGAAATGAAAAGTGTTGTCTAGGAAAGAAACATGAAAGTTGTCTATGGAACAGAAGAATGGTTCACATGCATTTTGATAACCTTGTCAAAGTCAGCAAAAGAGAAGTAGTCAGAGAAATGCCCCAGATCATGAAACCAACCAACACTTTATGCAGGCATTGCCAATAAGGAAAGCAAACAAAGACTAGGTTCAAATCAAAGGAATATTCAACAACAAAACCACTGAAAATTGTGCATACTGATCTAGTTGGACCAACTACAACAAAAGGCTTAAAAGGTGAGAGATACTTGATGTTATTAGTTGATGATTATACAAGAATGACTGCAGTTTGCTTTCTCAAGAACAAGTCAGAAGCTTTTGAAAACTTCAAGATCTACAAGGAAATGGTTGAAAATGAGATGGATTCAAGAATCAAATGCTTAATATCGGATAATGGAGGAGAATTCACCTCAAAGTAATTTATGGACTACTACAACAATCATGGAATAAAAAGGCAATTCTCCGTCGCTAGGACACCTCAACAGAATGGAGTTGTTGAAAGAAAGAACATGACAATACAAGAAATGGCTCGAACAATGATAATGGATTCAAAGTTGACATATATTTTTTGGATACAAATAGTGCATACAACATTTCACATTCAAAACAGAGCAATGCTCAGAAACAACACTGATAAAAATCCCTATGAGCTATGGAAAGGAAGATCGACAAATGTGAAGCACTTCAGAGCTTTTGGAAGAAAATGCTACATTAAAAGAGAAGATGGTAGAATGGGAAAGTTTGACTCTCATGTGGACAAAGGAATACTTGTTGGTTACTCATGTACAAGGAAAGCATACAAGTGTTACAATCTAAGATTAAACAAAGTTGTGGAAAGAATCAACATAACAATTGATGAAACATGCAGATCAAAATCAAAGGAAGAAGAAAACAAATCAATGGAACAACTTTTAGAAGAAGAAGATGAAAAAGAAGTAGAAGAGGAAGATAAATATGAAAAGAATCCGACAAAAGCAGAAGAGCAAGTTCAACAAGTATTTCCAAAGACACCTAGCAAACGAGTACAGAAGAATCATCCTTCAGATCAGATTATTGGAAACAAAGATGCAGGAGTTGAGACTACAAGAAAAATCCGTTCACTAGAACAAACACACCTAGCACTCTTATATACAATTGAACCAAACTATTTTGAAGAAGCCAGCAAGGATGAATTTTGGAATAAGGCCATGGATGAAGAATTGGATCAAACAAAGAAAAATGACACTTGGGAATTGGTTCCAAGAACCAAAAATAAGAAAGTGATCGGCACAAAATGGGTTTTCAAGAATAAATTGAATGAAGATGGACAGGTTACAAGGAACAAAGCTAGATTGGTATGTAAAGGATATGCTCAAATTGAAGGAATCGACTTTGAAGAGACATTTGCCCCAGTTTCCAGAATGGAAGCAATCCGTTTGCTTTTAGCTTATGCATGCTCCAAAAATGTTAAAGTATATCAGATGGACATAAAATTAGCTTTTCTGAATGGGGAACTTGAAGAAAAATTCTACATTGAACAACCATAAGGATTTCAGTTTTCAGAGAACACATATTATGTGTGTAAATTAAAGAAGGCCTTGTATGGTCTAAAACAGGCTACTAGAGCATGGTACTCCAGAATGGATACGTATCTGCAGTAGGCAGGGTTCAGAAAAGGAAGTGTAGACAACAACCTCTACATCAAGGTAAGTCAAGGTAATATTTTATTAATTGAATTTTATGTTGATGATATTATTTTTGGTAGTGATGATGACGGGTTAAGACAGAAATTTGGAAAAGATATGCAGAAAGAATTTGAAATGTTGCTACTTGGAGAACTATCCTTCTTTCTAGGACTTCAGATACGTCAAAGCTACCAAGGAAGTTTTATTTCTCAAACCAAGTACATCAGAGAAATGCTAAATAGGTTCAGAATGGAATATTACAAACCAATTATCACTCCCATGCAAACCAGTTGTAAGTTGAGCAAAGATGATGATTCAAAGTCTACAGATCAAAGGCAATACAGGTCAATGATTGGCATCCTATTGTATGTGACAACATCCAGACCATATGTAATGCAAGTAGTTGGACAGGTGGCATGATTTCAATCAGCACCAAAGGAATCATATGTATTAGCAGTGAAGAGGATTTTCAGATATCTCAAAGGAACATAAGAGTTTGGGCTATGGTATCTGAAAGGAAAGGATCTATCACTAATTTCCTACACAGATGCAGATTGGGAAGGTTTTATTGATGACCGACAAAGCACCAGTGGAGCAACGTTCTATTTGGGTGAGTGTTTAGTATTATGGCTAAGCAAGAAACAATCATCAATATCTCTATCTATAGTCGAGGTAGAGTATATTGCAGCAACAACATGTTGTACACAGGTTCTTTGGATGAAACAAACTTTGACAGATATACAGGTTGAGTATGATGAGCCCATTCCAATATATTGTGATAATACAAGCACCATCAGTATCTCAAAAAACCCGATGATGCACTCCAAGATGAATCACATTCCAATCAAGTATCACTTTCTACGGGAATAGGTTGCAGAAAATAACATCAGAGTTGAGCATGTGGGCACAAAAGAACAAGTGGCAGACATCTTTACAAAACCACTTTCACGGGAATACTTTGAATATCTTCTCCAAAGACTTGGAGTTATTTCTACTACAAAATGAATACTTTTTGAATGCTTATCGTATACATCTTAGATGTACACAAGGAAGCACCATAAGAGGACAGTTCAGTCAGAGGGAGCAACCTTGGATAGAAAGATACCTTTGCCATTGATGACAAAGGGGGAGAGATTTATCAGATGCAGAGGACAGAGGCATGGTTCCAGGGGGAGCAGATTTATCAGATGCAAAGGACAGAGGCATGGTTCCAAGGGGGGCATGAGTGATATGATTTCAGTATTGCATCAAAGTGTTGCCATCAATTCCAAAGGGGGAGATTGTTGATTAAGGTTGGTTGTCATTGATGACAACCCTTGAGGAAAGCCCCGTAGCACACAGGTTTGGGTAACTGACCCAATATTGTTTGTTGTAAATATGACTCATTATTGTTTTGTCATGGTTGATAAGAAATAAATATGGATGAACTCCAAAGTGGTCCCCTTATGGTGAAAGCCCTCATGGGAAGATGCTTTGCGGAGTAAGAGAACCCATGCTTAATTGTGGAATAATGAGATGAAGGACAGTGAATTTGTTAGGGAAACTATCCTAGATGGATATTTCTTGTCATGCCATTTCCAGTGGTATGTGGAATGTCACATAACTCCTCACAGTTAGAGAGTTATGGCCATGATAAGTTGGAGACCCCAGGTTTGGGTAATGGACCCAAGTTTGTTTGATGGGTAATAGTATGCGTTATGATATATTTTCAGATAATACTATTCTATATGGATATTACATGTCATGCCATTTCTGGTGGTATGTGGAACGTCATATAACTCCTCACGGTCTGAGAGTTATGGCCTTACGAAGTTGGAGGACCCTCATATGTCATGTAGAATCCCCAAAATGTCAAAGTAGTCAAAGTGGTTTAAGATATTTTAAAAGGTAAATAATAAAGTGAAGTGATGAGTGTATTATAACTCAAAGTGAATACAAAATAAATTATTTCAATAATAAATTTAATGGAGAAATTAGAAGTGGACCCAACCCTAAAATAAGGAAAATGGGCCAAGTGACCTAGAAGATGTTTTTAAGGAAGCTACTTGGAGAGTATAAATAAGAGGCAAGGCTCTTTCATTTGAATCACACTTGTGCATATTGAATATCTATATGTGTATGAGGTAACCAAGGATATCTAAACCGGAATTCTGAGTGAAGGTGAAGAAAAGAAGGCCGAAATGCAAGGAAGGATAAATTATTTTGATGGTGCTTTCTAAGTAATCTAACATGACACACACATGCATTTTTACAAAGTATTTTAGATGTCACGAGTTCCAGCCTCATACTTTGGGGGGCATTCTGTTACACATTATTTTGGTCACCCTGATGATGATTTTACAAGCATGTGTTTAGGCTCTCAAAATGATCTTTTTCCTAAGAAAAGAATCTACTTTCTTCCCTTACAAGACTGCTTTTTGGAAGGACACCACAAGATGCAAGTATTACACAGTGCGGAAATCTTTGATTTCCACATGCTGCTATATAGCTGGCCCACGGGGTTTCCATAGGGTGCTATATAGGCATGGTGCGGTGGCGTTTTGAAGGCTAAAAGAGGAAAGAAGTTCACGAAGTTTCTAGAAGGGGAATCTTCTAGAATGTGAGGTGGCATCTATATGGTTGTGATCTTACTGGTTTCTGTAATTTGGTGGGACCATCCTCATCCTTTTAACCACTTCACCTTCTCCTATATAATCATGGGCTTCTCATGGAAAAGGTTAAGAAAGATTAAGCAGAGAATTGATGAAAGAATAGGCGGAAGACTGTGTGAAGAATCCTGTTTCAAGTGATGCTTGAGGCCTCCATTTGTCCATCAAGATTTTGTGGATTATCTTCATGCAAATTTTGGAGCAAGTGTATGTGTGTCTTGGAACGAAGGACCACTAAAAGGGAACTTGCGACATCAAGGAAATTCGGTTGTATATTCTACTTTTCATTAATATAATGCGGTGGCATGTCTCTTTCCCATAAAATCATTAGTATTTTATTACATGATTCCTTGATCACATGTTTAGGTTTTCATTGAATTCTACTATCGTTGATTTCACGTCGGTTGGTTTTCTTCATTGCATATCTGATTTTACAGGAGCACCAAAGTGAAGCTAGGACAACAAAGATATAAGGAAGTGATTCATAAGGTATATCTATTCCTTCTTTGGTAGTAAAGTCAATGATTGCAACTTAGGGAAAGTGTCATATTCTGTCTTGTTTTGTTCTAGATCCAGGTGGATCTAGGGGGGATTAGTTTATGTCTGCATTCACCAATTTACCCAATAACACAAGTGAGTCCAACCATGTACTAAGGATGTACGAATCATGTATCAACTACTCATCAATTATGACTCATCAATATATACCAACATCATGAACTATACACCTCATGTATGTGCCAACTCATCAACTACTTGTCTCAACCATGTACCCAACATGTACCTCAACTAAAATACCTCATAAATTTAATCATCCAAATCTAATTTGTAACTCTGTAATAGACCTAGTGTATATGATCACATGCCTTCAAACCTTCCTTAACTTTAACAACAAGAGACTAGCATTTTCATCAAACTTTTCTTTTGTCTCACATGACTAGTTTTGGATTAGTCAACAATCCTAACTTGAAATAATCATAGATATGTACCTGTAATGAATAAATATATGAAAATAGTACACAATGTTCTTCAGTGTGTTTTATGCAATTCATCTAGGTGTAACTACTTGGAACCTCTCATAAAATGAGTTATAGCAAAAATGGCATACCTTGTTGAATTTTGGCTTATTCTAGAGAGAGAAATTGTAGAGCGTCCTCCACATGGAATATTTGTTGTATGAATATGAAAATTTTACACAGAATACTACAGACTGTACTCTAACCAACACATTTTTTCTTACTTAATTTGGATCTATTCTGAAGAAGGTATGATGTTGCTACCCGAAACACATGTTTTAGACTAGTTTCAGGACTAGCCACAAACCCTATTTTCCACGGAGTGTAACTACAAAAATACAATGACCCACAACATGAAATTCATACAACAACTACTTGGACATGTTTTCTCAATGGCCTATAAATTTCATGGTTTGAATCATTCTAGAAAAAAATTTATTGCGAAAATTTTGAGATGACCTATAAATAACATACCTTAGAAAGCATCATCAAAGGAATTTATCCTGCCTTTAATTTCGGCCTTCTTTACTTCACCTTCTCTCTGAAATTTGGGTTATATATTCTTTGGTTACCTCAATCACCTATAGATATTAAGTATTCTCAAGTGTTCTTAAAATGAGAGA
This sequence comes from Picea engelmannii, assembly GCA_009831015.1. Classification (NCBI taxonomy): domain Eukaryota; kingdom Viridiplantae; phylum Streptophyta; class Pinopsida; order Pinales; family Pinaceae; genus Picea; species Picea engelmannii. Next base: position 27,971 of record ML788304.1, read on the forward strand.
GAATTTTCTCTTATTTATACTTTCATGTAGCTTCCTCAAGGGGTTACCTTTTAACCATCTTAACCCACTTTCCTTATTTTAAAGTTAACCAACTTCTAACCACTTGTCCAATTAGTAATTTATTTATTAACTTTATTATTTAAATAATTTATTTTGTATCCACTTTGACTTATAGTACACTCATCACTTCACTTTATTATTTACCTTCTAAAAATCTCTTAAACCACTTTGACTACTTTGACCTTTTGGGGCTTCTAGATGACTCATGAGGGTTATCCAACTTCACATGACCATAAATTTATAGCCGTGAGGAGTTATGTGACGTTCCACATACCACTGGAAATGAAATGACATATACTATCCATATAGAATAGTATTACCTACAAATATATCAAAACTCATACCGTTATCCATCAAACAAACTTGGGTCCATTACCCAAACCTGGGTTCTCCAACTTTCTTCAAGGGTTGACATCAATGAAAACCAACCTTAATCAACAATCTCCCCCTTTGGAATTGATGGCAACACTCTGATGCAACACTAAAATCATGTCATGCAATACTGAAGTTATATCGCTCATGCTCCGTCTGGAACCATGCCTCTGTCCTCTGCATCTGATAAATCTCTCCCCCTTTGTCATCAATAGCAAAGGTATTTTTCTATCTGGGGCTACTCCCCCTAACTGAATTGTCCTCTTTATGGTGCTTCCTTGTGTACATCTAAGACAAATAAGATAATCATTCAACATCATTCATTTTGGAGTAGAAATAACTCCGAGTCTCTGGTGAAGATACTCAAAGGCTTGTCGTGGAAGTGGTTTTCTAAAGATGTCAGCCACTTGTTCTTTTGTGCCCACATACTCAACTCTTATGTTATTTTCTGCAACCTATTCCCATAGAAAGTGATACTTGATTGGAATGTTCTTCATCTTGGAGTGCATCACTGGGTTCTTTGAGATACTGATGGCACTTGTATTTGTTGGGTATGTGTTATATTCTTTGCATGTGTGTGTGTGTGGGCGTGTCAAATACAACAACTACGTCTGACTATCCCTTCACCTAGAGCTGTGTCATGTGCGTCGGGCGCTTTCCTATGGGGGTCCCATGGGGGGGTAGGGAAGGCCCCCCCTAGTTACATGCAACGTTCGACAACGGGTGGTAGCCAGGGGTAGCGCCCCGAAGTTTTTTTTGGGCGGTTTTTTCTATTTTTAGCGGATTTTTAAATTAATCCCGGATTAAGGGATTAGGGTTTTGGTATCTATGGAATACCTAAAAACATTGTATATATTGTATGGTGAATGGTGAAATTCGATATAATGAAAATAAGAAAGGTTTTCTCGGTTGAGGGTTTTCGGTATAAAATCTCTGTGTACTCTGTGTATGAGCCATTGATTAATTTCTGTATTGCTTAAGAATCTGTATGCATTTCTTTACTTCACAGGTTTAAAACTTACATGTGGTATCAGAGCTCGTTTTTTGCTTTAGAGGGACGCTTTTGTTGCTGAGGGTTTGGCTCGGTCTTGATAGATCAAGTTTATCTTGGGTCTGTGATAAACCTGGGTTTAGTGGGATATTTTGTAGTGGAGATTCGAGTAAAGAAAGAGGAATGGAGAGCTCATCTAGAATCGAGATAGAGAAGTTCAACGGTAAAAACTTTGAGCTATGGAAGCTCAATATGGAGGACCTTCTTGTATACAAAGAACAATGGATCGTTTTGGATCCTGGTACATAGCCTACTGGTACACCATCTACAAGCACACGGGCTACTGGTACACAACCTACGAGTACACAAACTACTAGTACACTAGCTATTGGTATGTCGAAGGAAGATTGGGACAAGTTGGACAGAAGAGCAAGGAGTACTATTCGACTCTGCCTGGCAGATTCGGTGTTGTTGAATGTCTCAAGAGAATCTACAGCCAAGGAACTATGGGATAAATTAGAGAATTTGTATCAATCAAAGTCCCTGGTAAACAAGTTGTTTCTTCGAAATAAGATGTATCATCTTAGGATGGAAGATGGAGATTCTATGAGAGAACATCTAAATGCCTTTAATACTCTTGTAAGTTAACTTGGATATGTTAATATTACGATTGCAGAAGAAGATAAGTGTATTACTTTGTTATGTTCTTTGCCAGATTCTTGGGATAATTTGGTTGTAGCAATAGGTAGTACCACTCAATCTACATTGAAGTATGAGGATGTAGTTGCATCCTTGTTATCTGAAGAGATGAGGCGAAAAACCATGGATGGTCATAGCACAGATGCTTTATTTGTAAGAGGGCGTACCCAAGACAGGAACCCTGGTAAGCTTTCGGGATGGAGATCTAAATCTACAGGTAGATCTAAGTCTCCATGAAAATATTTGAGGAAATGTTGGAAGTGTGGTAAAACAGGGAATTATAAGAAAGATTGCAAGTCTAAGAAGGTTGAAAAACCAAAGGGATCTGATAGTACCTCTTCCACGGAGGCGAAAACCTCCACTGAAGAAGGAGGTGATGTTTACCTAGCATATACAAGTACACATGAAGACCATGATGTATGGTTGATCGACTCAGGTGCATCATACCATATGACTCCTCACAGGGAGTGGTTCTCTGAATATGAAAAATATGATGGTGGTGATGTACTCCTAGGAGATGACTCGATAGCAAAAATCTTGGGATGTGGAAGGGTTAAGTTGCTGCTAAACGATGGAAGGATTAGAACTCTTCCTGGGGTTCTACACATTCCAAAACTAGCCAGGAGCCTAATATCTGTAAGCAAGTTGAGTGATGCAGGAGTGAAAACTATATTTGAAAAGAACACTTGCAAGATGGTATGAGGAGCAATGGTGTTGATGAGGGGAGTTCATTGTGGAACTCTGTACAAGTTGTTGGGAAGAACTTATACTAATGGGTGTAATAGTTATGTTTTCCTTGAGTAGAAAAATGAAGGAGATAAGACCAATATTGTCCCAGAAAAGAAGACCATGCTATGGCATCAACGATTGGGGCATATTGGAGAAAAGGACCTTCGAACACTACACGGTAAAGGTATGATTGAAGGTATGTCTAATTGCACTCTGGATTTTGATTTCTGTGAAAATTGCATATATGGTAAACAGAATCGAGTAAGATTCCCATCTGGTGCTACAAGAGCAAAGGGGATCTTAGAGTTGATACATAGTGATGTGTTTGGACCTGTTCCTGTTCCATCCCTAGGTAAATATGTGTATTATGTTTCATTCATAGATGATTTTTCAACGAACACATGGATTTATTTTCTTAGAAAGAAATCTGAGGTATTTGATAAATTTAAAGAGTTTAAGGCTCTGGTAGAAAATCAGACAGAAAAGAAAATAAAGGTATTGAGAACAGATAATGGTGGAGAATTCTGTAGAAATGAATTCAACGAATCCTATAAGAAGTGTGGTATAGCAAGGAAGAAGACTACTCCATACACTCCTCAGTAGAATGGAGTTGCAAAAAGGATGAAGAGGACACTGATGGAAAAAGCAAGGAGCATGCTCGGCGGTGCCGGGTTAGGACAAGAATTCTAGGCAGAGGCAGTGAGTACAACATGTTACCTGGTCAATCGATCACCTTCATCAGTGTTGGATGATACAACTCCACACGAGGTATGGTTTGGAAAGAAACCCTCTCTTCAACATCTTAGAGTGTTTGGTTGTGATGCTTATGTACATGTTCCAAAGGAAAATAGGAGTATGCTAGATAATAAAGCTGAAAAGTGTATCTTTATTGGTTATAAAGATGGTGTGAAAGGTTATAAGCTTTGAAACCCAGAAACCAAGAAAATTGTTTACAGTGGAGATGTTGTTTTCAGAGAGGTAAAAGATGTGTCCAAACAGGAATTCCCACCAACGCAAGATGAAACTGAGAAAATAGAGCTTGATTTGAATGATGCAAAATATGAATCATCTGAAGGAGAGGAAGCAGAGGAATTAAAAGAAGAAGAAGAAGAACCTCATACCCCAGTATTGAGGAGATCAGTGAGAGATAGAAGGAAACCAGAAAGGTATAGTCCACCTAATTTTCGTTCCAATTTTTCTTTATCTATTATTGATGATGATCCTAGAACTGTCACGGAAGTAGTGAATTCAGAGGATAGTAAACTCTGGAAGAAGGCCATGGTTGAAGAAATGGATGCCTTGGATAAAAATGAGGCATGGGATATAGTTGAGCTTCCAGCTGGAAGAAAATCGGTTGGTAGCAAATGGTTGTTCAAGAAGAAGTTTAATGCAC